>VOMN01062422.1:0-28344 GCA_014899125.1 Orchestia grillus
CAGTACGGCGGGTTTGGCGGGACGGCGGATTTCGACAGGACGGCGGGTTTGGCGGGACGGCGGACTTCGACAGGACGGCGGGTTTGGTTCTTAGATGTGAAAACAGTGAGCAGGTTTGGTTCTCAAAGGTAGAGACGCACATCACAACGGAATATGCAAAGCTGCAAACTGCTCATGTACGCCGAAACAAATGTTCAACTTGTCTTACGCAAAATTTGACTCATGTTTAAAAATATTTCTTTCGAAGTAATCCAAATGTGTGTTTTTGACCTCATACATTTCAGCAAGGCAAGACTCAATAAGTGATCTCGATTCAAAAGCACGTTTTGATCTCGATTCAAGAGCACGTTTTGATCTCNAGAGCACGTTTGGATCTCGATTCAAGAGCACGTTTGGATCTCGATTCAAAAGCACGTTTTGATCTCGCTTCAAGAGCACGTTTTGCTCTCGCTTCAAGAGCACGTTTTGCTCTCGCTTCAAGAGCACATTTTGATCTCGCTCCAAGAGCACGTTTTGATCTCGCTCCAAGAGCACGTTTTGATCTCGCTTCAAGAGCACGTTTTGATCTCGATTCAAGAGCACGTTTGGATCTCGATTCAAGAGCACGTTTGGATCTCGATTCAAGAGCACGTGTTAATCTCGATTCAAGAGCACGTGTTAATCTCGATTCAAGAGCACGTTTGGATCTCGATTCAAGAGCACGTTTGGATCTCGATTCAAGAGCACGTTTGGATCTCGATTCAAGAGCACGTTTGGATCTCGATTCAAGAGCACGTTTGGATCTCGCTTCAAGAGCACGTTTGGATCTCGATTCAAAAGCACGTTTTGATCTCGCTTCAAGAGCACGTTTTGATCTCGCTTCAAGAGCACGTATTGATCTCGCTTCAAGAGCACGTATTGATCTCGCTTCAAGAGCACGTATTGATCTCGCTTCAAGAGCACGTATTTCTAAAGGCTGGATGTACACATTTCAGACACGATCCCAACAGTGCATAGAACAAAGACGACATGCATCGAGGACTACGTGTACCTCTTGCTTCTCAGCGTCACCTCGTCCATCACATGACGATCGAATTAGTTCACAAATTCCTTTTTTTTTGCGCACCACGCATGTAGAGTACTGCGTTTTCACTTGTGTTTCTTCCACGTACACCAAGTGCCCCCGTCTCCCTCCCTCTCTCCCTCTCTCCCTCCTTCCCTCTCTCTCTCTTCAGTCTCCCAGGCCTAAACTCCCTGTCAAATAACATATATTGTGATGCCATCAGCGCTTTCCCGTCTGCAATAAATGTGTTATTAAACTTCCAGTCGCATTTCTAGACGTGAGTTTCAAATGAGCTTCGCGTCCCGAAACTACAGTGCAGGTCGTCATGGAGAACGCTTTTCAAACGAAATCGAGTTCTTTACCTTTCAATTTACTTGTAATGTGAATCAAAAAATAACTCAATAACACTTTAGGAATTGGGGACAAGGTCATTATTATTCAAGGAAACCTTATCGGGAATAATGCATCGTGCGGTTGAAGGTTGGTAACGTAGAAAAATATTCGTTGCATGCATTGATAAAAGTACAAGGGTAGGAGATACTACCATCGACAGACCATTTTCCGAACAGGACATGGTGATCACTACAGACAAGGACATGTGTAAAGTTTGGCAGCTATTAGCAAACCTAAAAGATTCACCCTATCACATTTGTAGGAGAGATTCATCAGTTGATGATTGTACGTCGATATTTCATCAGTTTGAGTTTATCAGTCGATGATACAAAATGAGCTCCAAATTTCCATGGTTATTCCTGTAGAAATTTGAATAAATCGTTAAAAATTCTGAGATACATGGGCATACCTGCAGATGTGCACAATTGAGCAGCGCTTGCTGAAAAAACATTGTGCATATCAAGTGGTCAAAGTTGTATCACTGCTTCACTCCAAGATTCTTTCCAACACTCGGTGCGTCTTCAATTTGAATCGCGTATAAAGTGATTCCAACAATGTGAATTATTTCCATCAGTTTCCTTTGAGAAATGAAGAAAAATTCCCGTTGATGCATTTCGAAATATTTCGGTTACTTCTCGCCTGTTATGGAAACAAAGTTAGTTCCACAAAACTTGAGTTTAATTTCTCAAAGTTTCTGAATTTTCAAGTCCAAGTCTGGGCCCCAAGGGAGAAATGAAGTTAGCGGGTTGAAATTAAAATTACACTTTTGCCACTAGATTTAAGAACTTCAAACAAACAGACAACGTAACAAGCAGCCCGCACAAATAATCTCACTCCCCGATATGGTTCTCGTGCATAATCATGCACAACGTATAACTCAGATATTGACAAAAGCGCGCTTCCATTCCTGGATTTTTCTCTTAAAATCTTAATAACTTCTGTAATATTAATTAACGCTAAGAGTCCAACTGAAGAGGAACGAATAACATAGAAGGCTTTCGCAACCCGCCGTTAATTTAATGTTCAAACAAATACGAAGTGTTTTTTTGTTCATGTCATACACAGCTGCACAAACTAACGGTTTGAAGAGCAAACAGAACGCTAACAAATCCTAGGAAACCTAGCAATTTCATTCCTCCAAAATAGGCCATTTTACGCCAAGCAAAATTCTGCTTCCGGTTGTCCAGTTAATCAAGTGGAGGAGCGAAAAACGTTCAAGTTTGTCTCTTTCACACGAGCGAAACACAATGCAATTAATTTCATTTAACAGCCCCCGCGTCGGCTGAAAAAAAAATAAGAGTGAACATCCGGGCATTCCATGGAGTGGACAGATTTCTACAGAACGACCGTCTGCAGAAGTAACGAAAAAAAAACACAGGGAACTGACTGCTTCTATCAAACGTGACGCACTATATTAACGCCACATTTCACTACGAAAATCGTACAATAACAATTGCATAGTATGGACACCGTATCAAATGCATACTTTATTATGACACGACTGTTAGGCCGACCGTAAACTGTTCATGGGAGACTATCATGCACTGATCAGAGGTTTTATACAGCAACTTTGGACGGCTACAGTGCGCGCAGACAAAGAATACTCGAGCCGAGCTCGGCTGTTGTGCGGCTTGACCGCAACATGAATCGCTGTAGTAATTTGAGCATGGCGAATTTAGACTGATTTATGCCACTAATTACGATGCAGTGGAAGAAACCATAGTTACCGAAATCTACATTGATTTGGTGAAGAACTGAGAGTACGATGAAGAAGGTGTGACAGTGCTGTAGCTCATGTTATTAGCTGTGACAGTGTTGTAGCGCATGTTATTAGTTATGATAGTGTTACAGTGAAAATTACTAGTTATGACTGTATTACAGTGAATATTATTTGTTGTGACAGTATTACAGCGGATATTATTAGTTATGACAGTATTACAGTGAATATTATTAGTTGTGGCAGTATTGTAGCGCATTTTATTAGTTATGACAGTATTACAGTGAATATTACTAGTTATGACAGTATTACAGTGAATATTATTAGTTATGACAGTATTACAGTGAATATTATTAGTTATGACAGTATAACAGTGAATATCATTTGTTGTGACAGTATTGCAGTGGATATTATTAGTTATGACAGTATTACAGTCCATATTATTTTGTCAGTATAACAGTCCATATCATTAGTTATGACAGTATTACAGTGAATATTATTATTCCAGTGACAGTATAGTAGTCCATATTGAGGGTAACTTTGGGCACCCGCACTATGACCTAAAACAAGTTATTATTTGCATTCGAAACTGAATAACAGAAGAAGATAGGAAAACAAAAACGAAGTTTGGAAAACTAATAAAACACTGAATTTTAGACTCATGCATCGTACTTTCGTGGAACGCGGTTATAATTAGACGAACTTTTTTTGATAACTTTTTGTGGCTACATCCACAGCAGTGTGTAGACGACCAGCCTGAGAGACGACAGCTAAAATGGGAAAAATGATTAAGTCAAAAGCCCGTAACAGTCGTGAAAAGATATGGAAGAACAAAAAACCACTGAAAGTATAAGGGAATTGGGGCAAAATATGCAAATAATGTTCGATAGAGAATAGATGTCGGGAAGGCGTTGGTCTGTGAATATCACAACGCAACACGGAGATGTAGGACACTGAGAAGCAGACGACCGTAAATTGTCCGACGGGAGCGGCGAGATGCGTAAATGGTCACGATCTTGGTCCATAAACTGCTCCTTCGTGGAATGTCAGGTTACGTAGAGCGGAAAAAGAATATTCATGTTTGGTTATGCATGGCTGATGGTGGTTAGCAAGAACCAGAGAAATGCACGCAAGGCTCGGAGCGAAGTTTAAGAATTCACAGGCAAGCAAGTAACCGGAATGGTGGAAATTAAATACAGATGGTCACTGACGGAATACTGACCAGAATATTCAAGACTTCGACAGCATTAAGGTTCAATACACCGTTCGAAAGATATGATGACATTAAAATTACGTGTATAGGAAATAGAAGGCCATTGCAAGGGTTGTGGACCAAAGTATGCCTGACTGATGTAGTTGACAACAAAAAAAAACGATTTAGAAGCACAACACAAGAGCAGGATCATATCAACAAGCACATGATATAGCAAATAGGAAAGTGACGAACTGAAGTCCTGGTATGCGACGAAAAAACACAAATACAGCACAACGACGTCGAGGTGCGAATACGGCAAGGCTGTCACCGGAAATGGTTGTGGCACCACGACTCAGAATGAACAATCCGAGATACAAAGAAAGCGACGCATTACTATATCGCAACTCGAGATATAAAGAATGCGACGCATGACTATACCGCAGGGTTAGAGGAGGGTTCACAGCGAGGTCCCCTGGTGTCAGGAGAGCTTGGTCTCACCTGCTGTGGGGAGGAGGGCAGGAGAAGATCGTGCTCCAGGTGAGGAATGTCCGAAGCCCCTCCGGCCATCACGGAACCATCGGCAGCGTCAGTGCCTCCGAAGACGGTAAAAAAGGACACGGTCCCTCGAGCGCAGTGCAAATTCAGGCGTACGATGAGATAAGTGCCGAATTTTGCCGCGTTATGTGAGCTCAAAGGCCTGGTGCAACCAATAAAAGAAAAGGTTTTCATCGAGTGTTAGCATATGCGCGACATACGGAACACTCCATCGCTGCGTCAAAGGTACTCCTCACGCACGAGACTGTACGTTTGAATATATTGTCGCCGACGAGATATTTTTGAACATGATAAATACATCACTTCTCAAGTTCTATCCGCGACTGAAAAATGAAGGCTAATCGTTTCAAAAATGGCTCCTTTACACGCTGCAAAACACTGGCTTGAAGACGTTGACAGCTTCGTATAAATCCGTTAGCCAATCCATCGGTCCCTCAGTTTCTGGAAACGAAGTAAAAATTTTGAAAAGGTACGAACAATTTCGGCTTCTTTTCTTTTTTGTGACGGAGGGAGGGGTCTGACGAGTGTCCACGTCATCACAACTGAGGGCGGCCTGTGAGGTGAGAACTAGGGCGCTCGAACACTAGGGCGCTCGAACACTAGGGCACTCGAACACTAGGGCGCTCGAACACTGAGGCGCTCGAACACTGGGGCGCTCAAACACTAGGGCGCTCGAACACTAGGGCAATCTGAACGAAGGGACTATTGTGATGAAGGGTAGTTCAGCCAAGTGTAATAGTCATAAAAGTCGTCGTCGAACTTGCCAGGGCGAGAGGAGGCAGGGTCGGACACAACAGAGTGAATGTACGTATTTTTTATATATTTTTTGGTACATTTCTGGGAAAATTCTCTGAAATGTTTGCTCAAGTCTTCGCATTTCTGGAGTTATTCAGAGATTTAAATCTGGGCACATTTTTGAGCAAATTTATCGAAATATTTGTGTAAGTTATTTAATTTCTAGGTTAATTTTTCGAGTAAATTCTCTGAAATATATCCAGAGGTCTTCGTATATCTGGATTCATTCCCCGACACATTCCTTGACACATTAGTGCAAGTCTGCACAATTTCCGGTTACGAGAGGATTTCTTCGTAAATTTCTGGGCCCATCTCTGCACCCATCTCTGCACCCATCTCTCGACCCACCTCTAGGCCTGTTTCTGGGCATATATCTGGGCATTATCTTAGTATATTTACAAGCACATTCCCCGAAATATTTGTTCAATTCGAAGCATTTCTGGCCGCCACATCTGGGCCACATGGCAGCGCATGGCCCACTCGGATATACGCCTGCCCAGGCCGCCGCGGCAGACTTCAAAAATCGTCGTAAAATGCAACAAGAAAACTCGGACGCCGTGAACATGTAATGAGCTCCAGTCTGCGCATGATTGTTCGAGGTGCGCATGATGGCTCAAAAACTAAGCCTCATAAGCGCGGGAATAGTGGGGACCCACCTGATTTTTCAGTCGAATCAGGAATTCATTCACAATTTTTTCCGGCTTAACCGGAGACTCAACGGCTCCACTGATCTGTCAGTTGGTTCAGGATTTTATTTAGAATTTTTCCTGTTACACTGGAAACCCAACTGCTCCTTCAGTTGAGTTGCCATTGTACTTCGAACTTTTTCACTGACATACTGGAGCCGCAACTGATGTTTCAGTTAGGCCAACACCTGTACATGCCTTTATTCAGATTATTTTCTTGTGCATCACGCACTCCAAGACGATCAACCTATTCAACCATTGAAAAATATTGTACTCGATTGGTGAGGACCGCTACAGCACCTAGAGATAAAGTTTAAGTTCCCGCACGAATAAAACGCACATACCATACTCCTTCAAAACGTCTCGCGTTAAAAATCGAAGCCCGTGAGCTTCATCATCTCATTTTCAATACACGAATTCAGATCAACATACTTTCTCGCAACGCAGGGTTAATATTTCATCATCAATCATATGCACAAACATGCAAGATCACGTGTATAGCGACGTTTTTGCAACACTGTGACTGATCACACAACACACACGTACTTCAATTATAATCAGACACTCTCACACAGGACACTCTGGCAAATGAAGCGTGTTCAGACTTGCTAATCTTGAGCACTGCATTCGAACATCCGTTAGTGCGAGGTGTCCATGTGAGGTCCGGCTGGACTTTGATTTTCTGAAAGACATTTGTCAAAATTAAATATCCACCCGTAATTCGCTAACAGGTCACTTTCACGCAGCTTCGAGGGCATCGCGCAGGTAACGTCGCGCAGTTAACACCGCGCAGGTAACGTCGCGCAGGTAACGTCGCGCAGGTAACGTCGCGCAGGTAGCATCACGGAGCTAACATCACGCAGCCAACTTCACGTAGCCAACATCACGAAGCTAACATCACGAAGCCAATATATCATGCAACTACCATCAGGCAACTAACTTGGCGCAACTAACATGGCGCAACTAACATCGCGCAACTAACATCACGCAACTAAGAACGTAAGTCGTAAGTCGCTATAATCCGTCTTGGTAGGCACACCGCCCCTACGCACCACGTCGGCCCTCTGCAGGCCGCAATACAGAGGCCAGAGTCCCTCGTAAACTTCCGCTCAACTCCGGGCTATCGTCCGTCATTTCCTGGCGATGGTTTCGGGACTCAACCTCGAGGAGGTCTGTCGACAACCTCGGTGTGATCTTCGAGTGTCAACCTCGAGGAGGTCTGTCCACTATCTCGGTGTGATCTTCGAGTATTAACATCGAGGAGGTCTGTCCACTACCTCGTTGTGATCTTCGAGTATCAACACCGAGGAGGTCTGTCCACTACCTCGGTGTGATCTTCGAGTATCAACATCGAGGAGGTCTGTCCACTACCTCGATGTGATCTTCGAGTATCTACACCGAGGAGGTTTGTCCACTACCTCGGTGTGATCTTCGAGTATCTACACCGAGGAGGTCTGTCCACTACCTGGTGTGATCTTCGAGAATCAACATCGAGGAGGTTTGTTCACGTGTGTGGGATGGACAAGTTCTATCGCAGTACAAATTAATGCAGAGTTCAGTGATATGATGATTCGATGAATACAAGCTCGTCGTTACACTTCGTAATCAGTTGAAAATGAAACTCTGGTACAACATAAATATATCCAGTTTCGTAACTTCATCTCTCGTAATGCTAGGGGTGCCACAACTTGGATCAGCTCAAAGCTCCAAAATAAAACAATGCTTGAGAAGATTTACAATTCTTCCCACACGTCGAACTGGCATGAACAGTTGAAATACGCTTTCATTTCCCTCAAACGTTCAATAAGTTCAAAGTTGAAACTGAATGCTTTCTTTAACAATGGGTACAGAAAACAAACTTTGCAGAGATAATGATGACAACGATGGTAATAACGGCAATGACGGCAATGATGGCAACGATGGTAATAACGGCAATAACAGCAACGATGGCAACGACGGCAATGACGGCAATGACGGCAATGACGGCAATAACGGCAATGACGGCAATGACGGCGACGATGGCAGTACACAGACGCCTCCCAGAAAAGCACAAGATAAGCAGAGTGAACTGACGCCCTCCTTGTCGAAGTGCACACGGTAATACAATGAACCGACACTCCTCGATCTACCCAGAACATATCGATAACACGTAAATGTTTTAAAACCTAATTGTGCTGGCAGACCTTGTTGAATTCTGTAGCATATACCTGTAACATAATTGTACTTAGAATGTTTCAAAACATAACTGAGAAATTCGAATTTTGTGCATTCAAAAATACTAACACACCTTTAAAAATATTAGAATACAAAACAGTAAGAACTGAAGCGATAACTCCGGTCTGAATTACAGTTCCGAAGGCCGCTTGGGAGGAAGGAATCTGTGGCCGTCCGAGAGCGGCACCGCGCTCGAGGCTGCAGTCCCTCGCCCAGTGCTGGGAAGATCCTAATTTCCAAACAAACTTCAATTCCCGACCAGCATGTGCCGCACCGCACGACTGAAGTAAAGCTAATCGAACGCTCACCAATGCGTGTCTTGGTAGTAGAAAAATTAGACGAAGATTCAAATAATTGCATTGATGACGCATGATGAGGAATTAGGTACATTCCATGATGAAGATACCAATATCATGAAAAAAATATTGCAGGAATAACTTCACAAGAAAAAAATAGTATATGAACACGACCCTCCAAATTATTTATCAACAGCCTTAATTTGACGGTAACGATGAGGGCCCACTTGCGTATTGTCCACGTGTCCCACGTGTCTCACCTGACCTGTAATCCCACGTGAAACGAATGTACCACCTCTCACGTGACCCAACCCGTTCACGTGGTCCAACTGTACCTGCAATCCCTCGTAGAGTACGCAGAGCTAGGCTTCCGCGCCGCCAAAGTATACACACACAAATCACACAACACATGGACGCGCTCAAATTTCAGATACCGTGCGAAATTGGTGCGTTACAGAAGATGGAGCCCCACGCAATAGGTCTTGCCGGCGCGGTATCGACAAATTGCACCCATTGTCAGCGGGTCTTGGGCTCCTCGCGATCAGCTCAGGTGAAAATAATTACACCGACTAGGATATCATAATTTACTCAAGACAAACTGGGTGAAGTTTGTAACAACACAGCACCACGATGAAAGGAATGATTCATAACAATTTAGGTAATGAGTGTGAATTATATGTAAACGAAATAAAAAGGTCAAGAAAGGAACGACGCCGTTTTATTTCGTTCAGTTTGATTCAAACAAATTAACGCTACTCCTCAAGGTCGATCTCGTAATTCATTTGCACCAGGTAGAGAAATTACAGACTGAAATGAGAAAGCACAAACGTGAGAATTCTACAAGGCTAATTTTGATATCGAACTAACGCTCATTAGGGTGTCTTCTACGAACCCTTCCGGTAAACGGGAGGCACGTTACGTACCCTCGACGATGAAGGTAGACTAGATACGCACAGCCAGCCAACCTCGCTCTTTTATTGACCTCTGCCAAGACGATGTAAAAATAAGGTAAAGACATAAGGCGTCGGAGACTACGGCGCCGGTATTGACGCATTGACGCGAAGACGCTCCGCAATACTCTTCCTGAAATCCTCGCAAGACCAGACAAAGTTGTCAAATCAGGGCTACGAGCCTTCTTGTAAACACAAGATGACTTCATTTGACTGGAACGGTGACAGTGCCCCTCATACAGACACGTTCGCTACACACATGTATGAATACATATATATATGTTGCGGGTCGCTGTCGCAGAGGTGGGAAGCCTTAAAGGCGGCACGACGGCTGAGTGCGCTTCACAAAGAGGCACCGAGGAGGCGGAGGAGGTCCCTTTTCAATGAAGATCACGGTGGCTCTCGTTGGTAGGAGGAGCTCAGGTAAGAACGAACTGATGGAGGCCTACGCCACCAAGCCCTAGGCTTATTACTACCATCGTGGTGATGGCCCATGGAACCGAGCCCTCATATTAGACACTGAAGGCTTTCATGGTCTGCACTACTAGCTAATAGGCGGCACCGCGAGTGAATATTGGGGATTGTATTGGCAAGTGTACGAGCTATTTCTTGTTCGGAAAAGGAGATTCTTGAATCTAGAATGATTTTATTATTTTTCATCGCAGGAATTGGTTTTCACGAGAAGAATGAAGAGTTCAATCAGTTAAATTGTTAACTTTTAGCTTACGTATAAATTTATAGCTGAAACGCTATTTAATTAAGAGCAATTTTTATCAGTTTGTATTACTGAGCTGGTTTTCTAAAAAATCGGCGCAGCATTCACGCATACAGCATAGCAGGTATGATGCTGTCATACCTATGTAAATATGATACCAGGGCTGTCATCCTCAGCAGGTATGACGCCAGTCTGTCAAACCTCGTAGGTAAGATACCAGGGCTCAGCTGAAATGGTCTGTAAGTCCAAGAATCGGGAAACCATTACCCAGACCTGCAGACCGATGCACCGTACAATGCTTTCTTGTTGTTATACTGTACCTTGCACCCAAGCCCTAATTTAAGCCTCGTATGCGCGTAGGCAAATGTTTTGTACGAAACATACCTCGACCCCCCAACTGAAATTTCCAAAGATTTTTTAAAGCAAACCGACTTTACTTGTGGTAGCTTAGCGTACAGTTATTAAACTCGGATGTGATAATAGGAAGAGATCGATTTTATTTTGCATCGGCAAAGTTATTATAATAAAATTAGTAGTATAAACTGTAATGCTTCAGAGACTACGACTTTGTCGGACAGAAAGAGAAAGGGCCATTTAATGTTGACTATACAGAATAAGGAATCAATGCACAATGCGTGTTCCCACACAGGATTCCCTTAGCGTAGAAACGGAAAGTTATGATTGAAGAAGAAGACAAGACAGAAGAGATAGGAAAAAAGTGTACAACTTGAAAGAACAAAAATCTGCATGAAAAATAGAGATTCTCTACGCCTATCTATTGCTGAGATAACCTAACAGTGCCCCATTAGGACACCAGTCCACAAAGCATGCGATAGACAAACAACCCCACTGCCTCTCCTATGCCCCCTGAGGGGTTGCATCAGCAAACAATGAATAATTAACTGTCACTTAAATTGACTAAGTTACAAAAAATATACACATTACCATATGCTCAATTCACTGCAGTGCCAAGGAAAAAAAGAGCCCACCGACGCAAGTATCACTGATACGAGCAACGAAATGAGAAAAAATCGATCTAATTTCGCCAGCAAATTCTGGGAGATTGGAGGAGATCATCAGGCATGTGTTACTAAGTTTTTGAGTACAGCACGAAGAACTATACGTGCTTTTGATGCCATGCTTTGCAAGAAGCCGTGATAAATGTGCAAGAATGTGTTCTCGCCGCGGCAAATACTTAATTGCGCGCCCCAAAAAAATGCGTTCAAAATTTTCGGAATTTTTCGCGAGAGATTTCGAGCGTGCAATTATTTGGCGGAACTTTCTCGCAGAGATAACGTTTTGTTTATGAGCTTTGGGACCGAGAAAAACACAGCCTCAATATCCACTTTCCTTGAAGGATATTCTACACCATCCGCTAAAATATTACCCCAACAAATTGTGCCACTCTGTAAACGCGCACACATTTTGCGACACTCTGCAAACTTGTGTGCATAAAACTTGACGATAAAACCACACGCCCGCGGTCCAAAGAAGCTCATTTTTTCAAACCGGGTTAGCGTAATGGTTCAAAAAAAAAGACAAACTTTCCAGGCGTAATTTATACATACGAGCTAGAATAAAATTTGCTCCGTAGGAAATTTAGAAAATTAAATACAAGGGCCGTCCGTGGCTAGGTTGGGCTACCCCTGATAAGTTGTATGAACACGTGATGACAACTCACGTGGTACATATTAAAAATCCTCGGATTTCGAAAACAAATCGTATCCACGATACGAGCCAAATTATATCACTGAACAATTCACGGCAAGCAAACAATCGTTCAAACAAGAAAACAAAGGAACGAAGATTACAGACTTACGATGATACCGGGAAAACTGTTCTACTTTTGTCTCTTGACCTACCACTAGAGGCAGATCTCTGAACAGACACTATCTTCAAACTACCAGTAATATTTTCCTGAAAAACCTGCAGAGAGAGCTAAATTTAGAATATATTATATATATATATATATATTTAAATTTAAAATTTAAATATATATTTGAATTTAAAAATTATTAAAATTAAAAAATATAGCTTTGAAACTTAAATTCCCTATATATATATATACACATATATATATAGGGAATTAAAATTTCAAATTTTCTTCTGAGATATTTATTTAATAGTTGCCAAGCTTTCGAACAACGTCGCGTTGTTCATCATTCAGGGCGGTCGAATTTTCAAAACAGATTTCGTTCCAGGACCTATGACCTCAAACCTCGTATCACATATACAGACGCTCATTTTAATTTCGAATTTTTCTTATACATCGTAGGTTAAATTTCGACTGTTGTCTTGTAGTTGCAATTCGTATATATATATATATCTATCGAGAGAGGGAGAGAGAGAGAGAGGGAGTTGAGTGACCGCAAAACTGTATAGGGCAGAGGGAGAAAATCTGTGCTATGTCTATGAGAAAATATCAATCACAAAAGAAGAGTAAATGTACAGGCAAGGAATAACCAGAGTATAAACGAGTAGTTCTGCTCAAGTAAGAGTAATTGACTAAGAACACTTAAGTTAAGGTCGTCGGGTGAACAAATGGCATAACCGAAAGAGTGAACTCCAAACAAGTGGCATTACCTGAAGGAGAGCAGCACGCACAGCTGGCACTGCTAAATGTGTGAACTCCAAACAACAGCCATTACCAACGGAGAAAAATTCGAACACAAGAAATTTCCGACCGGGATCCCTGCGCATTGTTCTGGCCCGTCGTCACGAGGGTTTCCTTATTTGTCCGACGCGGGTCATTTCCATCTTGATGGCTAATAACTTGACAGTCTTCTTTTTTTTCTCTCTCATTCCCTCTTTTCTCTCTGCTCGATGAGTGAGAAAGGGGAAGAAAGTTCAGTTCCATCGCTCATGACAATGGCGGGGGCGAGAACCTCGGCCGCTTGTAGAGCCCCGAGCTCAAGAGTTCGAGTGCCCGGAGTGCTGGGAAGTTGAAGGGCGCCCAGAGTACAGCCCCACATGCGCGTCAGTTTCGCATGAAAACAACGAAAAGTTTCTTCGTAACGTGGCCTCAACGTTCATCTGGCAACGATGCCAGCAGAATTCGCTTTGATCGCGCAAACACTGGATGATGGAAAACGTTTTTGAGAGCACTTGGCCATCAATTCTGGCTAGATTGCCGGCTGTGCGTACGGAAAGAACGCCTGCTGATCTTGATCGGCCAATTTCACAGAATATTGGATTCAACTAAGATTTTGATGCGCGTCGAAAACAAAGTTGCAACCAGAGCCTCGCCTCGATTGAACACCAAAAGGCTATTCCTGGAGATCACTCGGCTGACGTATCGGTAAAATGAACAGGCATGAACATTAAAAACGAACCTATAAGAGGCGACGCAAAACGAATCAGGAATCTTATCTTTCTGGATTAAGCGATACGCACAAATTGACAGTTTTCGTTAGCTTACCTGACAATTTCTCGGAACAACATCGCTCTGCAGGTTTCATGTTCAGTAAAATACGCTGCCTCTACATCACTCAACTTGGAGGTATTGGTATTTTTAAAATGAATGAAAAACCTGAAAATCTGTTTATGTTTGTCACAACTTTCTACGATCGCAGCTTCAAATATTACTCCGGCTGAAGAAAACATTTAGGCAGAGATATCTCGCATGAATTACATCTGCAGCATGAAGACTGACCGTCACTTGACACTTGGAAAAAATTACGTTCCGACTGACGGAGAAAATCCTTCAGCTAAATTATGTTGGAACGGAACAGAGCGTTCGCACATCAAAGCTTTCACAAAAAATGTTACAATGAAATAAAACACAAGCCATAAAAGTAGCTGGTCACTAATAGAAAACAGAAGCAAAACTCACCAGGCTCGCATCGGAGACTATAATCGCGTTTCTGATAATTTTTCGTGTTTTATGTAAAGCACTCGTTGGTGCACATCAAAGATGAGCGCTCTAACCCTCAATCAGCAAACGTCAGTTACGAGTTAATTAGCAATCTGGTGCAACTCGAGTCCTTCGTGACCTAGTTAGGCAGGGCACAAAATTCTGAACTACACTCTGTGGTCTCGAAATGATTCACTTAATTTAGAGCTTTCACCAATCAAGGACTCGTGAATTACAGCACTCAAGAGCATTGATATGTTTTCTGTCGCTTGAGAGCTTGGAAGAGCTCTTCAATATTTATAATACGGTGAATCATCCTAATTTCTAGAGCAGCTGTACAGAAACTTAAAGAGCCATATCTAGCGACCCCTGAGGGCCTTACTAGCCACGCCAGGGGGCCTCACTAGCCACGCCAGGGGGCCTCACTAGCCACGCCAGAGGGCCTCACTAGCCACGCCAGGGGGCTTCACTAGCCACGCCAGGGGGCTTCACTAGCCACGCCAGAGGGCCTCACTAGCCACGCCAGAGGGCTTCACTAACCACGCCAGAGGGCCTCACTAGCCACACCAGAGGGCCTCACTAGCCACGCCAGAGGGCTTCACTAACCACGCCAGGGGGCCTCACTAGCCAATAGATTCAGCGACTCAGACTACATTGCACCAAAAATAAAGGACTAAAACGAACGGGCAATCTATGCCCGAGGTGCATTCCCACACATGATCCCGTACGAATAGAAACAGCGAGTCAACAGAGAATAGAAAGAAAATGGAAAGGAAAGATAAAGAATAATCAGTGAAGAAGGCATGAAAATGTACGACTGTAAACTGGGCACGGGAGATAAAACTCTGTAGCAGAGGACCCCTATCAGTGTCCTGGAGACAGACGCTCGTCTCCTCATAGCGTTGGATGAACACACCTACGTAACCCTTTGGCCACTTCTGTGCCCCCTCAGGATAAGGCAGTAGACAAAATTTTGTTCGTAAGCACACAAACAAACTTTCATTCACGTAGACACACAAACACGTAAACAAACGCACTTACATACACGTAAACACACACTCTTGCAAACCACTTTTTACTTTTGACCTCCTGAAGCCCCCGCAGGTGACCATGGCACACAGGCCGCCCAGCTCCCTAAATTCACGAGCAGTTCGGCGCAAAAGTTCTGGACCGCTCCATAATTGCTGCCTGGCGCACGTTTCCCGCGGGCCGTGCAATGAAAATATTGCACGTTTCCCAGGGGCCGTGCAATGAAAATATTGCATGCCATAATTGTCGCGTGTCGTCCAGTCGTGGCGTCACGACGACCGTGTCCGGCCCTGGGCGACACGGCGGTGGCAGCGCGAGGTACACGGAGTGTGGGGGCCCGCATTGATTTCGACACGGCCTCCATGTCAAACATTCACCGATACTAGCGTTTCTGTGGACAAAAAATGCGACCGGTTTTCTTTTCAATCTCACCGCGTGGTTGAATTAATAACGTCAGTGTTAAGTGAACCTCAATTTTGGTATTTGATGAACCCATATTTTGGTATTTGATGAACCCGCATTTTGGTATTTGATGAACCCACATTTTAATATTTGATAAACCCACATTTTGGTATTTGATAAACCCACATCTTGGTATCTGATAAGCCCACATCTTGGTATCTGATAAGCCCACATCTTGGTATTTGATGAACCCATATTTTGATATTTGATGAATCCATATTTTGGTATTTGATGAATCCATATTTTGGTATTTGATGAATCCATATTTTCGTATTTGATGAATCCATATTTTCTTATTTGATGAATCCATATTTTCTTATTTGATGAACCCATATCTTGGTATTTAATGAACCCAATCTTACAATGGGCGAACCCAAATTTGTGTATTGGTGAGCCCATATGCTCTTCGTCTGTTATACCGACACCTGTACGAATTTGTTAGGCCAAATAACGGAACATATCAAGCGTCCACATTTCATGTTAAAAGGCTGCGTAACAATGGTGTGCGAGTTCACAATTTTAAATAATAATTACGCACTCTTAGAGCTACAACGCGCGTCGAGAGCTTTGGGAATAAAAATTAAAATTTATTACTATGGAATTTATTTCATGGTCCCAATAAGCAAGCAAAAAAAGCTACAAACACCTAACGGAGCTGCCATTGCTGCATCGATGAACTGAAAACATGAACTAAAGCATAATGGCAACCGGCAGGGAAAGTATTCGTGGGCTCTGCAGAAACTACACAATTCTTCTCTCAGTAAAAACTGAGGAAAAAATAAGAATTTTTTCTGAAATTAAGAGAAGTCACAAAAACAACGATCTATTCACACCAATGAAGCACCAACGTTGTACACGAACAATTGAATACAAAGAAAAAGGTTTGTGTACTTCAAAAATGTTACCTGATGACAAGGCGGAAGTGCCACCCTTTGAACGAAGGTTATTGCGATGTTAGAAATCAATTTCGATACACATCAGCTAATGCAGAAAAAAAGAGGGCAATCATAATGCATTTCAACCAGCACCGACAGAAGCTCTGGCAGTGTCAACGCTTCAAACCGAATACTCTGATGATGCATTGTAAATGATGTTAGGGCAAGGTCTTCCATGTTGTGCTGCACAGATGATGTTAGCGTTAGGTCTTCCCATGTTGTGATGCACAGATGGTGTTAGCGCTAGGTCTTCCCATGTTGTGATGCACAGATGATGTTAGCGCTAGGCCTTCCGATGTTGTGATGCACAGATGGTGTTAGCGCTAGGCCTTCCCATGTTGTGATGCACAGATGACGCTAGCGCTAGGTCTTCCCATGTTGTGATGCACAAAGCGCACAGAAATATTCATGAACGAAAACGTTTACAAAATGAAAAGGAGTTTATGTACATTTCAAATAGGATAATGAACATCACGTCAAGTACGAGAAGCAAATTGAGTTTTGAGTAAGAAAGTAAAGGATTCATTGCTTATTTGAGTAAAATACGTAGAAAATTGAATGCGCAACTCTACGCAAAATGCATGTGCTACGAAGGCCAAAATAAAGCAATAAAACGAAAGAAACACTCAAGAATCTAATTTCTCGACATTACTTCGCATCTACTTGGGACCACCGCAATCATCCGCTTCTGATTTACACTGTCTATGATTTGTTTCGACAGCTTCTACGTGTGTTACATGGATTTCACGTAATAGATGTATAATAACATAACAGCTGTATATTAACATAACAGCTGTATATTAACATAACAGCTGTATATTTATAACCCACGCTTAAATGTCGTCACCGTATTGTTCACTTTCAACCATTACTACAGTTTTGCATAATTTATAGCGCTTAATACAACCAACTTTGATAATAACAACCAACGCTTAATATAGCCATGCTTAGTCACAATCCAAAAATAAGTCTAGCACAATCAGATAAATTTTGCAGTTTAAGTTTTCTACGCTACTTGCATAGGGCAACATATTTTTTTTAACTTAAATAAACCAAGGTACAAAGTTCACGACCCGCCGTCCACGACAAAAAAGCTGAAGCCAATAACTGGTGCACATTTATTCAGTTGAGTAATTCGAGTGAAAGGAAGACATAGCGATCGCTCTGGGAACCCGCTCCATGCCTAAAGAAATGGTCATCCTCGACCCAATGAAATGCTGTGGAAGTCATGCAGCTGGATCACGCGTTGCTTCATCTAAAGCACGCATCAGAATTTCAAATTGGAAAATTAAGGTTCCTCTCTGCATGCTCATGAACGTTGCAAGGACCTTCCTAGCTGCAACCTGAAGTCGACAGAGGGCCTCCGTGATGTGTTTCTTTCGATCGCCGCCGCTCAGTGGAGGCGATTGCAAGAAAAACCTAATCGAGGTCTTCGACTTGAGGCTCTTCCCAGGGATTCAATTGAGACGTTGACGAGCGTGCGGTGAATGGTGGCTGGAATTACGGCATGAATAATGACGAGGTGAGGCAATCAATAATACACCCAACGAGACACTGGGATATAATTGAATAAGGTCGCGTATGGTACCGGATTGTAATTGTGTATGGAGGCATATGGTACTGGAACTTATCTGAACATGATGACACGTGGTACTGAAACGTATCTGAACATGACGCATGGTACTGGAATATATTTAAACGTGATACATGGTAGTGAGACATATCTGGACGTGACACATGGCACCGAGATATAATTAACCATGGTACATAATACTGGAACATAGATGAACATGGGGTACTTCGTACTCAGATAAAACTGAGCATGGCTTATGGTACTGGAACATATCTGAACATGAAGCAAGATACTGAGGTGTAACTGAACATGATGAAGCAAGATACTGAGGTGTAACTGAACATGGCACATAGCACAGAACCATAGAGGAACACATGTGATACAGGACCACGACCATACATGGTGGTGCAACATGTCATCAGATAGCGGACGCGTCAAATATGTGTAAATTGGACACGTTCTAACATAGGGAACTGCAAAGCCACAAGAACTCGCCTCAGGTGAGAATTAGCGTTGTTCAATTAACAAAGTCTGGGAGTGTTGCACTGCCGACAGCGCTCGGATTTGGTGACATTATACAGTTGTGCTCGCAGGTAATTCAGATAGCGCTCGTTTAGTTAAAAATAACCTTGGCCGCCCCAGCGCAGATATCGCCGCCAGATGATTATAATTATCGAGAGAACGGTGGAAAAGCTACACCGGGAGGCCCCTCAAACCACCATCACTCGGAGAACTGAGAAGCAGCTTTTCACTTTTCAAGTCTGGAATCCTAACCCTAAATCTGAGGTTACGTGAAGGAGAGATTTTCAGTCTCAAATCCACAGGAAAAAATGGAAGGGAAACTGCGGGTGTGAGGCGCACGACGTGACCACTCCTGGGTTTGAGCGCCGACGTCCGCGCACTGTGAGAAGTACGGAGTAAAGTCGCAGCTCGGGGCACTGCATGATTGGGGGAAAAAAACAAGAATTACGGCAGAAAGTGGGGCAGGGCCCGCACCCTTCCTTCCTCGCAGTGACAACAGAGTAAAAAGATGAAATAAAATATACAAAAACATTAAAATACAATTAAAAAGGATCCAACGGACAGCCTTTAGAAGTGACCAACGACGGCATATGGAGACAAGGAAAGCACCTCCATCGGCCACTCTAGCTCCTTATTTGCATATTAAAAATTAGCGCAGCTGCGCGGTAGGCTTCAGGTAAGTCATTGGGGAACGATGATTGTTTCCTGACATATTCTGGTAGTTTTGCTCACATTGCCTCCGCAGGAAAGAAATTAGCTAGTGGCTGGTTGCAGACCTTGGCATTAATGTTCTAAAGCGGACATGACGACCGCACCACTGCGCTGCTGGCCAGTGAATACGGCAAAATTAACTGATCTGATTTTCATTAGAGTAGCTGTAGAAGGACTGATGGGCCAAAATGACGTGTTCCGAAATTTATATTATTTTTTCCTTCCCCCAATAAAACCGCTTCTAAATAGTAGGGAAGATTTTACTCGCATTCATATGCATTTGTTCAGCAAAAAACATCCGTATATAACGTTAAACAAATATTTAACTCCTTGGGTCGGTTGACAATAAAGTCCATCGATCCTGGAAGGAAGTACGGCTAGTTTCACTCGTGTAGTGTTGACCCTAAAACGACCAACTCAAATTTTAATTAACACTTTGACTACGATTCTCCACACAGGTAAAATAGCATGCCGACAAATATCTCTACTGTGAATTTAAAAATGCAGGATTTTGGTTCCGCAAATTTGCTTACTCTTTTAATTTTCTTTCTAATCGGAACTAGCTTATTCGATTGATGAACACAAATTTGACGTAAACTCGAAAATTTGTATTTATACATGATAGTGCTTTGGTTACATTAGGTTAGGTTAGATGATCGCGTGTACCATATATGACCCACTCTAGAGGCAAAGTGTTAAACAAACATTGCGAAAGTAATCGTCCGCACTCACTGCACTTGAGTGAGCATTCGCCCTGACTTGGAATAAATCGCTGAGAATTTAAGACTAAACTGCATTTATTCAGCAGAACGCTCTCGATGAACCGAGAACTACACTCCTCGTATCGGAACTCGAAACATCCTTCAACACAATTTCCCACAGTAATGTCGACGGCTTCTACATATATAATACCGTACTGAAGTAGGGTGTGTAGTTCTCGATTCGAGTTTTAACTCAATCGCTGCTCCATGCAAGTCTGTTGCGTCTGTCCATGTCATCAAAACAATTGTTAATAATAAATATTTTAATTGAAATTTTACTTATCGTAGTGATTCTACAAAGGGGAGACTGTAGTAGCCAATAAGTAATCAAAAAAGACACATTTGCGCGCTAAAAGTAGCAAAATGCCACACTGACTAAAGTGTGCGTCATCGGAAAGCGTACGTCTCAATAGAGCATGGCAGTCGCTGGGTACATCATTCCCCCCCTTCCCACCATCCAAACGAGCATCCAGTGACTATGTATAGGGTCAAGGGCCCTTCACACTATTAATCCAAGTCCGAAGACAGTGTCGCAAGTCACCTAAATATGGAAATCGAATACAAACTTTGCTCTCTATTCTAACTGTCAGGTCAGAAATCAAGGGACTGGACAGTCCCTGAAGTTCACAGTAGAGATGCTTATATACAGTATGTTAATGCTCTCCTAGCGACACTTGAATTGGTGATACAAATTCTTGGGACAATTTTTAAATAGGCTGATGAAATTAGTATGCTAGGAATCCTAATAAGGCTGAAATTGGCACAGGCATCCTAGCACCGGCATCCTAGCGACGCCTAAACTGGCACAAGCTGTCGGCGGAACGCCTAAATTAGTACGCGCATCCTAGTGATACCAAAATTGACAATGGCAGTCAAAGCATCGCCTAAATTGGCAGAGGTAATCTTAGCGACAACTAAATTGACACTAGCAATCCTAGAGGGGCCTAAATGTTCCCTCGACACCAGGGCCCAGAAATAAGGGGGCCTTCTGTTGCAGTTTCGATTAAAACTTCGCCAAGAGCTTCCTGTCGCGAAATAAGGGTGTAAAATTTATCTCCGGCGGCTTAGACAAATCGGTGTCGTAGTAAAACTGTGGCCGGCCCAATGAGTTTCGCACCAATTTTGTCAGCCAAGCGCTCGGAAAACTTGCAGCAGCGTAGACCAAAATCCCAAGGAAGAATGTACGTAGTAAGTACAAGACATCAGAGGCAGCCCGTCGTCAGCTTGTGCCGTATCTCCCCGGCATTTTTCGACTGAGAAAAATCTTGTTCATTTTGGAACTGCAAGGCGCTATTCAAAAACTTGCCTGAATCATTTCTGAGCGTTAAGGCATGCGTGATCTTTTCCGGAATCCTCGCACAGGACACGCAATGTGCAACGTTAGAGCGAGTACGTAGATGCGCAGGGCATCTTCAACTGCATCACAGAGCAGCATTTACTCTACACTTTTATTCAACTCGTAGCAGCAGACACCGTTGTAGGCGATCAACGCTCGACACTGCAGGGATACAGGCGCTCTTACATCGACGGCTAACTCGGGCCCGATAATCCAGAACCTGGACTTTTTACCAAATTACCCTCGTAGGGCGCAGGTGCAGGTAATCGATAGCCCTGTCCAGCGGCCCAGCAGCCGGGACCACGTGCACGTTCCAGGCACAGTTTACCCTCTTTGCGAAGATTGGCTCAAACGGGAAAAAAATAGCCTGAATCATCTTCTTTGGTTTGAGTGAGAGCGCATCCCTCAACACGCCATGAAGGTAAGAACTATAATTAGGACTGCGGAGGCCCCGTTCCACTCCCTCACGAGCATTGCTTTCCCCCATAAACTCACACCCACACAAGCTGTTTGCACGGGAGTCTCTCGAGCAAGGGTAGACATTAGCAAAGTCAACATGAATTGCCATAGTCGCTCTCAACATCCCCTCATTTTTTCCCTACTCAGTCGAGGGGAGAACTCCAAACAGTTCCATTTCTGCGCATAGTTAGGCGAATTCTCTAATGATTGAGATAAGTAGCAATTTTTAGAAACATCACAGCTTCAACACATTGACTGCGACGTGTGCCATATATGGTACACGAGATCATCTAACCTAACGTAACGAAAGCACTAACATATATGCATAGAAATTTTTAAGTTTTCATAAACTTTGTGTTCAGTTCTCCAATAAGCTAGCTTAGATTGGGAGAATAATGAATAAGATAACTAAATTTATGACAAGAAATCCTTAATTTTTAAACTCACAGCGGAAATTTTTGTCGACATGAAATAATTCCTGCGCGGAGAATCGCCGTCAAAGTGTTAAGAATCTTGCATTTCACACACTTCAATTATTTGAATTCTTTCGCAGAAACATTAAGTCACTATCAGCCCAACAGACTGAAGCATTCAGCTTCAATCAGTTTATCACAGCTTCCATAGAGAAGTTGGCAAGTCAGTACTAATAAAGGTCTGTAGTTGAGAGCGATAACATAGATCTGAGGAAGAGAGACAGGTAGCCGGTCTTAAAGTAAGAATGACGAAGAAATTAAGTCAAATTCAGAGCTGCGGTACTCGTCTCCCTACACAGACTCCAGCACTGAACTGAGCTGCTGTGATGCAGGTTTTTGCCGACGTTTCATTCAAGTCTATAGAGGAGCTCACGAATTACATCCAAAGAAAATTCTTTAGTCAGCCTCCGACTTCGACTCCGTAAGTCCTCAGTCTCGATGCGACAGTAACCTCATTCGTAGTTCTGAGGCGAAGGACAATTACTTTAATTATTATCATATAATTATGTCAATAGTAAAACCACCGTTGCTAGATTTTATGCGATAATGACAGACTCAGTTTTTGAAGTTCACTTTTAGCGCGGCATATTTTTAGTATACATGGTAAGTCCTTGATGTTGAAGTTATACAAGAAGAATTCGGTAACCTTTCATCGCCCGAGGGTCGGTAAGCCCCTAGAATACAAAGACCCGCAATCCCCATCAGTGTATCGCTATTACAGTAGATGCTCGAATAACTAACTGGGTGAGAAGGGGTCAGTTAACGCTCGACATGTCGGTGACATGCCACGTTAGCGTAGGTAAATGCATCATATCAAGTTAAAAAATTTAAATACTTATCTACCCAAAAGAGAGTTACAGCCCTAACATTCGAGTTAACGATTTGACCTTTTAGCGACCAGAAGGCCAGCTGCTTCGTTCAATGAGGATGCTGCTAGCCTTCTGTAAAATAAGAGCAGTCTTGTTCAAGATTCACCTAACGCTACAAACATTTCCCGGTCCAAAGCGAAATGTGGCCTCATCGAAAAATAATTTTGTCGTTCGAGGGTTGACGGCGAGCAAGTCGGACACATAAAAAACTAATTGTTCCCAAATCCGCTAGAGCGAAGTGTTCTGATGCGACCGCCTACTGTACTCCACAATTCGATACACCTACTCGAAGTACAGTAACGCTCGGTACCGGAAATGGCGCTGTATCGGTCGATACCAAAACGCTCCTAAACAAACGCGTAAGCCTGGATCGATGTCTGCGGCTGCGGCGGCGCGACCCTCTCCCTAAAGTTTCCTCGTAAATACTTGAATAAATAATTGTACCCCGTTATGAAGTGAACTCGTTGGCAGTTATGGCACTGCAAGTCTTAGGAGTCTCTCAACGGCCGTGTACAGTTCTCACAAGGAAGACAAAGAATACAAAATTCTCATCGAGAATTTCATAAAATACCAAGGAATTTTATTGACGACTGAATACGAACGTGGATGTCCAAAAATAACTCGATTTGCCTGGAGAACACGAATTTAACACGTTGACCGCCACGTGGACCACATGTGGTTCACGAGGTCATCTAACCTAACCTAACTTGGCCAAAGCAGTAAAATATATGAAGAATATTTATCAAGTTTTCATGAAATTTCTGGTCATCACCCGTACATGCTAATTTAAATTAAAAGGAAAATTGATAAGTTAGCCGAAATTTTTAAAGCCAAATCCTCCATTTTTAAATTCACGAGAGATATTTGTCGACATGTAATTTTACCTGTGTCGAGAATGGCGGTTAACGTGTTGAGAGGTATAATCTCGTACATGAGCATTAGACGAGTCTTTCTGCTATACAGGCGTCTTAGCATAAAGGACAATAAGGTTCAAAAATCGAAACAAGAATGTGACTAAATTTAGGATGACTTAGCAGGGCACTCAGGTGGCTTAACGTGCACACCTGCAGTCCATTTCAGCACCTTCTGTGCGACTGCTTCAAATGCGAGATCTTCTGGCCAAAGCAGTGTTGTCCACAGATCAATGGTTTGGGGAGCAAAGTCAGTTCGGCTCTCGTTGATCCGTGAAGTTTACCTTAAAACAAACGGCTTTTGATAAATAACACCATGCACGTCAGACAGTGTCCCGGTGCGGAACATATAACGTTATGTTCAAAGACGGATCGGCTAAAAAAATTTTACGAAGTTCATTTAATAATTTCCTCAAGTCTAAGCCCAAATTTTACTTCAATTAAACTATGTTATCTAGTTCTGTGCCAAAGCACGAGTCACCTAAGCTTTAGTTATGGTTTTCATTTTTTGGTATAAAATTGCCAAATTGCCTCCTTGAACCAACGGCACAAACTACATTAAATTTGAAATTATAGTTTTGCTTTTAATTACTTGGAATTAGTACTTGTACAGAAGACAATTCGTGCCTGTATATAATACTTTATTCAACAGTTCCATACACAGTTAACAGCGATTCACTAAAAGCTATGCTCTACAGTAAAGTTGAACGCAACTGAAGTCTCCCAGGGATCCTAATCAAGTGCTATGACGTCATAAAACTTTTGGCTTCGCTTTCAAATGAAGAAGTATCTCGCAAGATTGCAAACGTTAAATTGGCAAATAATGTATGAAAGTAACACATCCAATGTACTCTGTGAGGCAAAAGTAATGCATCAGACCTATGCTGCAGAGCGGCAGTACTGCATCGAATATATTCTGCAGAGCGACAGTACTGCATCGAATATATTCTGCAGAATGGCAATAACACTTTAAATGTGCTCTGCAGGACAAAAATAACGCGTCAGACCTGAACTGCACGCAGAGGACAGTTCAGACCACTCACGGGCTCGCGTCCAAATCGCGCCCGGGTGCTGGGATCGATGAAGACGTCGGCAGGATTGTAACTCCCATACGACGTCCCAACTGATAACGGGTCACATGTTTTTACTTCACCTCCAGAAACACTGACCACTGGTTCATCGAGCGAGACGCCATTTTAAATGTGGAGCTCAAACTGCGCCGATTTTTATTAATGGACGTCTGTCCAATAACAATGGAAAAGTCTGGCAACTTCCTACCACTTTAATTAAAAACACAAATTTGGTTTTCATTACGAAAATTTCAACAGCTTCCTGTTTATTCTAACACTGAATACGGAGGATCAAAATCGTAGCATATTTCAGCTACCATGTCCCTAATTTTCTTCATAAATATACCAAAAAAGCAGGATAAGCTTCACCGTATCATTTTTCCCCGGATAACAACGTTGCGCTCGCTGTGCAGTAAGCGGAATTTTTCGCATGAGCCCGCGGCAGCTTCCGCAATTTGTGATAAACATTTTCAAAAGAGCAATTATTGAGGGGCAGGGGAGCGGAAATAATTAATCTAATTAGCATCAAAACGCTCCTTGAAGTCTCACCCTCCAACGGTTTCCAATGGCTACCAATTTTTCGATGCACACGGGGAAGAAAACTGATGATTAGGGTAATAAAGATTCAAACGTGAAAACAATTTGGCAACTCACCTAAATGGCTGCCCCGTCTGTACGTCAAGTCTGCTCGAGCTCGCTCACCTGTGAAGGAAATTCAGATGATAGAACGAATGGGAGCGTTGGAAGTGGAATGCAAATGCAAAGGCATAAAATCTCGGTAATATATTTTGGACATATAAAGCTGTTAATTATTAAAATTAAAGATGCTGCTTCATTAGATTAGATTATTCGTTAATGTAAAGCTTCCTACCTACATGAAAAGCGAGCGAAAGAGAACGACGAGGAAGGACTATTTATTATGAACGGTAGGAAACGTGTGATCTATGCACGGGTGTGTTCCCACACAAGATTCCTTGCGCACATAAACAGCAAGTTAAGAAAGAAGAAGAAGAAAAGATAAAACAATCAGAGAAGAAGGCAAGAAAACGAAAAGGAGCAGAATGGCCACGAAAGATAAAAGTCCGGCAGGCCTAGCTAAAGCTGACGTAACCTAACATTGTTCCTCTAGAGACAGCAGCCCCCATAGCATCGTTCCTGCTTCAGCAAACACAAATTTGACAAGCATTGAGAGAAGGGAATCTATCAGTTTCAATTTGAAAGTATCTTTTATGTTCTATTTATGACGGTAAGAAAACGTTTTATTGATAAATTAATTTAGAAACCATCAAATGTCTTCAATATTTTTATATTCAATTGAATCTCATTTAACTGACAAACCAAGAGTAATACAACGCAATTTTTTTGCATGACAAAAAGTAATAGAAAGAGTTCCGAACCAACAAGGTAGATTGTATACACAAGGTCTAAACGATAATGTAAGTCACTGCACTCACACAAATGTTTTTCTTCAATAAGAAAAACCAACAAGAAGGCATGAAAAAACTTATAAACGTCAAGCGGAAAAAACGTTATTTCCGAAAGGCGATTAAAAGTTCGCAGCAGGCAAGGACATAAATACGGCAAGCGTGTTGGTCAATTTTAAAATGCGTCTTGACTAGAAGTTAAAGAAAGCCTAAAAACTCCTTAGCTTAGCACGGATAATTAGGCCTAAAGTGATGGAAGCTCAAGTGTCCTTTCTTCTTAATAATCAGTGTCCGACATAACTGCGAAACTAGTAATTTGCGTCCGACATCACGGCGAAACTAGTAATTCGCGTCCGACATAACTGCGAAACTAGTAATTCGCGTCCGACATAACTGCGAAACTAGTAATTCGCGTCCGACATAACTGCGAAACTAGTAATTTGCGTCCGACATAACTGCGAAACTAGTAAATCGCGTCCGACATAACTGCGAAACTAGTAAATCGCGTCCGAGACGAGCGAGAACTTGTCAAGCATCTCCAATGAAGCCTGATGACAACCAACATCCATTGCAGCTCAGTGTGGAGTGATTAATTCTCGCATGTACAAAGCGAACAAAAATAGTTCACACTAGAGAGCAAATTTTATCAAACCATAGCGCATAAAAAACACATCAACATCGTCTTGAAAAAAACATCGTGATTGGTAAATCGCCATGAATAATAACAATTGGTCGTGAATATAAAAACATCTACTAAATGAATATTTTGTATAAAAACCAACTTCAATAAAAACACTATATAACAGCAACGATCTTGCATAGAATGTTTTCATCTGATAGAGCTTTTATTTGAAATCGTTTGCTCAAGACTTGCTTGTGAATATTCCCCCTTATCCTCAGTGATTTCCACTTGTCTCGTTTTAGCACGAAAACCATCTAGTATAAATATATTCAAGCATGTAAATATACTAGCATGAAAATATTCTAGCCTGAAAATATTCTAGCCTAAAAATATTGTAGCATGAAAATTTTCTAGCATAAAAATATCCTACCATAAAAATATCCCTGAATAAAAACATTCTAGCACAAAAATATTCTAGCATTACAATATTCCAGCATAAAATTACTCTAGCATAAAATTATACTAGCATAAAATTATACTAGCATAAAAATGTTCTAGCATAGAAAACATGTAGTTTGAAAACCGGTTTGGATAAAATCATCTCGGGTATATAATGAAAATTGTATGAAAACATTTTAGCATGCAAATATGTAACAAACATCATTGCGCATTATCACCGCATGCATGTACAGTGTGTCAAATAAGTATTGGTAACGTCATGAAAAAAACAATTCTCAAAGGTTTTGGGACATTTATGTTCTCTATCATGATGTAAA
>VOMN01062432.1:0-18000 GCA_014899125.1 Orchestia grillus
CACACATGCCACACACACATGCTACACACACATGCCACACACACATGCACACACACATGCACACTAGTCAACCTGACGCACAATGGACTGGTCACGCTGCTCTCTAGCGCCTCACTTTGGTGTGGGGTGAGACCGCATCTCGCCGAGAGCTCGTCTTCGTCTGAGGGCTTGGATTTCATTTACAGTGCGAGTCCCATCTTCTATCAAGGTTCCACGAGACGAAAATTCAGGCATTGACGGGCTTGTCATTGTGAAAAGAACCGGCGTTGAGGAATCAGGTATCATAAACTTTGTTCCTTTGTATGCAGAGTCGAGCGTGGAAGGCGGTGTAGATGTGGAAGGCGGTGTAGATGTGGAAGGCGGTGTAGATGTGGGAGGCGATGAAGATGTGGGAGGTGATGAAGATGTGGGAGGCGATGAAGATGTGGGAGGTGGTGAAGATGTAGGAGCCGTAATCGGGTTGGACGAAGGGTCTTGAGGATCATCCGAGTTTCCATCATCTGGGCATTGGCGAGAGATTTGGTTCTTCACAAATACGTGCGTGCTGAGCCTGTTACGGAAACTTTAACAACATTAACTCATAGAAACCATTATTGCCCAGTTGGTTAGAGTGGTCTCAAAACTGAAGCAAAGTTGAGATCCTCTTTGAGAAAAACTATACATTTTTTTGCTGTAGTAAAAATAAATTTTCTTCTGCAGGAAGAAAAGATTGATGAAGAATAATAGCATTCACCAGCTAATTCAAGAAGACTATTCTAGTTATACTACCTGCCTAAGATGGACGTCTGGTAGCTGTAGGGGTTGCTTGAAAATTATCAAATTGGTTTTTACTGTGAAGGCAAATTTTCTGTGAACTTATGAAGTTTTAAAAGAGCGTTCAGGAAACGTACATCTCGCTAACAACCACCCACCCAAATATAACCAACCTACACCTACCTACCTACCTACCTCCTACCAACCCCACTAACGGCCCCTATGATAGGTGAACAAATTAGCCAATGGTGATCCTGTTCTGGTAGAAATGCGTGGCACACCCGGCTTTTTAACAAGACAATCGTCAACCGATGTGGGGGCATTGGGACATTTGGTGCGAGATCTCTGCCAACACTGGGCTCATCGAACGCTAATTATTGGCGGGAATGAAGCAATTATTTCCGTTCACAGGCTCGTGAATGGAAGATCAGCCAAGATAACTGCATGAAGTTGTCGTTTGGAATGAGAAATGCCAGAGATTCCATGGACATTTTTGATATTCAAGGGCACATTTAAAAGTGTTGTAGACAGGAGGGGGGGGGCGGTGTTCAACCCACCGTATCGTAAGCCTCTCGTCGATAGTTTGATAGAAGCTGACGCTGACTCCACCAGATGACAGGGGAGAGGAGGCCACGCTCTTCCCCAGTTCGCGGGTGTTGTTCACCAATACTTTGAACGTCAATTCCCCGTAGCTCTGGAGCAGGAATCAATGTTGGTGGCGGACATCAGACGCACGTATTTATTTATGTAAGTTTGCTTTAGAATACGCTTTCTGTAGGAAGTCATAAAATTGGTAGAAATCATTCGGGCTCATAAATAGCTATAATTAAAGTTGTTTATTAAACTGATGTTAAGAAATCAATGTCTTCAATTTTTAACCGACATAACACTTGTAATAAATTGTTTGAAACGATGCAGATATATTACTGTAACAAGATGCGGGCTTCTTCAGCCAACAGAGACATGCGATGATTATCAACGGATAACAGCCGACAAAAATGCATTGCGAGCTTCACGAAATAATCCAACACAAATGCGAACAAGTAGAGGAGAACAGCAATGGTTAATCTGGATTCTATAAATTATTTTCTATAATTAATTGAACGTAGGTCTTTGTTTATGGTTCATATGGCGTTTTTTTCCTCCAGATGCAACAGAGCACAGCCCGCCCGAGGCATAATTGAGCGCAAAATTCCCCCAGCGCTGGTCTCGAAAAAGTCTGAGGCTTTCCAGAGTTTCATTGCTTATGAAAAAGAAAAGCATAAGTGACTGTGGATCACCTCGATCTGAGCCCTGAAACTAACTGTAGCAAAACGTTAAGGATGCCGAATGGTTGAGAACAGCCTGACTCTCTTCAACAATGAATGAATTGATTGTTCGGGACATGCACAATTCCTGTATCTTGTAGGACTGTTGGTTACAGCTACAGTCGTCCTCTGCTGTGGGAGCTAGATCGGTGCTAGCAAACAGCCGCTCTCTCTGTAGATTTGCTCTATATAACACGCTCTATTTGTATCTCTTGACATAAATATTTCCCATACTTTTTGACACTCACTCTAGTTGGTACCGCTCTACGCGGTGGACGACTGCAGAGTGGCTGCTTGCTGAAATGGATCTAGAGCTCTATGCGGGTACGGCCGACTGTCTACTGACCAGCTGATTAAGTAATCGGTAATTAAAAGCTCGTTAACCTGGCCGATGCTACCGAGATGCACTTGCAAGGTATTTGTGGTCTGTGATTGGTGCATCTACTGCGATGTGCTGCCGTACAGTTACGGGCTGCTATCTATGCATGACAACATGGCTACTGGTCGTGCACAACTACATAGCAACTTCAAATGCATTATGAAAGATGGTCACTACTTACCCTGACTGAAAACAAAATTCACTGCTACCTTATTTTTCTGACCAACAAAGTTAGGATGCCAACTTGGAGAAAGTACAGATGTCGTATAAATACAGAAATCAGATACAATCAGATACAAATTTTTTTCTTAATGGTAAGATTACACGCCTGTCGATTTGTGCCTAAATTTAATATTTTGTCTCCTTTAGCGCTGTCAATTCACATGTTTTGAATTAATCAAATAATTTGAGAAACCTGTAATTCTGATATGGCTTATTTTTCATGACGAGCATTAACATAACTCGAACTATCGCGTTGATGTTACACATAAAATTGGGAAACGCGTAGCTATTTGTACGCGTTCCGTGTACAAGACAAAATGTTACGTTTTAAGTAGCAATACTAAGGACAAATTAAAATCGTCGAAGGACTTGCACATTTTTACGTGTCATTCAAACGACGATATCGCTTGCATAAAAGTATAGAAAAGCTGGTACAGGAAGTATTTTTTTCAAAATTAACACTTTGACTGCAACGTGCGCCACATGTGGTACACGTGATTGTCTAACCTAACCAAGGAAGTAAAATATGTGAACACAAATTTTTAAGTCACCATGAAATTTATGTTCATTACTCGTATATGCTAGATTAGACTAGAAGAAAAACTGATATGATAGCCAAATTAGGTAAATAAAACTCTTCATTTTTAATTTACAACGGAGATATTTGTCGACCTGAAATTTTTCCAGCATGGAGAATTGCAGTCAAAGCGTTAAAGACAAAATTCATAAATGAAAATGATGTGACCATGTTCGGATGACTATTAGGGCTCATATTTCGATTGCAAATTAGAAAACATCCTTTGAATTGAAGATATTTTGTCGAACTTTAAAAACCGAAGACCATTCACACAGTCTCACAGACACGAGATTTCTTAATTGATATTCTGTTCACGAGGTTCAACCATATCCCTAAAAAGAGATTATAAAATATTAGCTCTAAAAGGCAAACACTATTATTTTCTAGCGTTACTAAAGCCAAAGCTACGAAATTTCTTCGTCCCGATAACAATCGATGCAGAAAAAATTACATTTGGAACAGAAATTACTTTAAAGATTTTAAGTCCCAGGGCAATTTAGGAAGACCAGCGTTGATTCCCGCGTCCTATGTTTAACGTCTTAATTTCACAGGAAATAATAAACGGATATTCCCCACAGACTAAAATCTCAAAACTGTCTTATGCTTTTAATTTAGCAGATAAAAATAATTTCCATAGAGCCTCTCACCTCGCTGCACGGCAGCCGGAACACCTTCATATTGCCGTACACCTTCCGCGCCAATGGAACAGGCCTGAGGTCTGCCCCTGACTTCGAGAGTGAGAAGCCAAACCTGCGGGTTGAAGGCACAGCATCTACACTTTAACACGTTGACTTCGATTCTCCACACAGGTAAAATTAAATGCCGACAAATATTTCTACTGTGAATTTAAAAATGAAGGATTTTGGTTTCATAAATTTGATTACTCTATTAATTTTCTTTCTAATCAGAACTAGCTTATTCGATTGATGAACACAAATTTGAAGAAACTCAAAAATTTGTATTTATACATGATAGTGCTTAGGTAACATTAGGTTAGGTTAGATGATCGCGTGTACCATATATGACCTACTTCAGAGTCAACGTGTGAAAGGTAATTAGGTACTTTACTTGGTATTCATTGTTTCGCTGGGGCATTTATAATTTTGATCGCCCACTTGTACATTCGCTCAGGGCGGAAGATTTTAGACGGCCCGGTGAAAAAGTTACGACCGCGAAAGTTTGTTGAATGAAAGTACAAACTATCGTGACTCGATTATGTGATCTTCGCACAGATATTTAATTTGCCAGCAAGCTGTTAGGATTCAGACTTCTTTAAAAATATAAGTAAATCGAGGGAAACTACAAGTTGTTCAATAACTGAATGAGAAAATGAAGACCGGAACAGGAGTAAAATAACATGAACATAAACACAACTGAAGCCTCGAATTGTCCTTTAGATGCCATCTCCGTTGGCGAGATGGCATCTACAGAAGAGCGGGTTCCTATTGAGAAGGGGAGGATCTTCAGTTCTACCGACCCTGACCCCCACAGTTATTAGCACATCAGGGTGGCGTTCTGACAGTGACGTCACGAGAATCAACCGCCTGAGGTCGGGACTTAAGCTCCCAAATTTTTAGTTTTTTTGTAATCAAGTGAGGCATAGCGTCACGTTCTGCAATAGGGGATATGATGTATTGGGGCGGTATAAATCGTGATGAATATTATTCGAAAATTTTATGAACGCTCCAATAATTTATAAAGGTTTTCAGTTTCAATAGAGTATTCTATTCTTATGCGATACGACTGCTTGAAATTTACTGGCAGGGAACTAAATTAATTCCTGGGTCATGATATTTTTTTCGTTATTAGAAGTAATTGTATAAAAAATTGTGAAGCGATAAAACTAATTTCTTATCGTGTGTGAAGACTAACTTATTTCACACAAGAAGACTTATTTTTTATCAAAGATTAATCTACGATATTTGACAGAAAAATTTAAGTACTATTGTAATCTCTCTCTATAGGCAATATGAATTACGTACTCGTGAAAAAAATACGAGATTTTCGTTTGGACTGAAATTTTTCTTGCGAATTTCAAATCTAATACTGAACAAGACCGTCCTGTAAAAATTGATTCAAGTACAGGTTTGACGTCACGCTCAGTGCGCGTCAGACCAGCGGGGGAGGGGGTCACGTTTGTTTTTACTGAAGACATACTATTCATTTTAAGAATAATTGCATTAAAGCGTGTTATTTTTGACGGGTTGCGCTGCTGCATTATACATCATTAATTTTTTTTAATTAACTCTATCTCACAGAACGGCTGTGCGTTAAATTCGAGTTTTTCTTTCATTTTTAGAATCTTGTGCTTCAGATAATTAATGAATTCGCTCGAAAGCTCTGGATTTTATTAAACTTTTATAGAAACAAGATATTTCTCATAGCCTTCTTAATAACTTTCATTATAAGGTTACGCCTTCCTGGCACGCGATTTATTCTATAAATGTTGGTAAAAAAGCACAATGCTTTTATGGCATTCTTAAAGAATATGTAAGAATGTACAATTTTTCAATCCATATTCACTTTTAAGGTTTTTTCAAAGTACCTTGCTGATGCGTGTTGAGCGCGCAGCACGACCACCGTGCTGCCGAGGCAGTGGTCTAGCAGCACGGTGTCGGAGACCGATGACGTGTCTTCTGTTTTTGATGGGGTCAGCTCGAGATGCTTTGAGTACATCTGAAAATGAAGGAAGGAACAATTACGGGTAGTTCTGAAACAGCGGACTTCTTTTAGCTCTCCTTGTGCACATGCATTGGATGTTCAGAATAAAGTTCTGTTGTAACAATCACTGACTTGCAAACCTTTAAATTTTGTGAAGCATTTCGGAGAACAAGTATGCAAGGATATGCAAGGATATTGCAATAGAAAGATTATTGAGATTGTAGATTAGTTCTTCACTGGCTTGCTGTCTGAAGCCTAAAAAATCTCAATGTGCTTGAAATGTATTTATGAATGAGTCCTTTTTAGTTCAAATACCAACAGTACGAAGATGAATTAAATCCGAATATACCCAGGATGTTTTATAAAATCTAGCTCTTTACATCAGTGTGTTCAAGTTAACAAAATCTAATCCATGACGTCATCCAGCAACAGACTGATTCGGTTCTCTCACTCTTCTGCGCTTTGGAAGCAATGACTGCTCGAGAAAAACAGTATTTGTTACCTAGAACGAAAATGAATTACTGCATTTTCATGTGCAAGGTAAACAATTTCCCTCTCACCACGCACCACACTTGTGACTCACCAACTTCCTGAGGCCACGCTGGCCTGAAGACAACTTGCCAGTGTGGGGCACGTTATCCTTGCCCCAGCCGCCCGGTTTTCGCTCCGCAGTGCGCAAGGTGCGGACCCGCACGTCCATGCTCTCGGTGGACACACCTACACCCTGTGTTGTGTAGTGAGCGTTCACGTGCATCTGTGCGTTTGTGTTCACTCCATTGGTGTGTCGATTACTCCCATTCATGGCAGTGAAGACGCCGTAATTCTTTCGTTCATGTGGCGCTGACCTCAGAGCGATGGGAAGCGTTTCTAACAAAGTCCTGAAAGCGTCGACTAAGTTTTCTGTAGCAGCGTCGCGGCATTTTTTATCCTGGAAAAAACAAAAAAATACAGTAGTTCCTGTTCGGATTTTCTTCAATACTGTGCATGAAGTATAGAAGTTATTTAAACCGTTGAGTTTCACACAAATTTAGGCGCATATGTGATTCATTAACGTTAGTTTATGTACATCTATACATCAAAATAGTCAGAACAAAGTCTCAAGCCTGAAAGCTCTGTAAAAGGGAACTACGAATTTGATTAATTTCGACCCAACGGCATCTACAGCCAATGCCAAGTCAGTGCTGCAAGTTGACATCAAACAAGATAGTGAAGCTGTATTTGGGCTGTTTGGATCTCAAAAATACTACGAATATCTTATTTTCCAGTAATAATGACACTCATATCAGTATTCACTCAAGTGAAGTTATGACGTCATGCGCAGGCGGCTTAATTTTCAATTCAAGAAATAATTTACATTCGCCAGTAACGATAAATTCTAAGAAAATTCACGCGAATATTGAAAAATTATGCGTGAATTTGTTGATGAAATACGGTTGTGTTCAGCTCAGAAAGAATCTATGTTCATTTTTCCTTTTTTGCTACTATGAAAAGCAGAAATTTTGCTTTAAATTGTAACTGCAGTAGAGCACCCCGACACGTTTGTTGCCCACTAGTGCGTTCTGAAATTGGTTTTGCGAATATTTGAAACTTATAAAAATAGAGGAACTTTTAGAAAATAGGAATTTTTGTAGAATTTATTGACCATGAAGTGGTTTCTATGAAAATTTGAACTGAATATTAAGGGAAGAATTTTAAAAATTTGGGGAAATTCGTATAACTTACATCTTGAGAAATGGTTTGTGAATATTTGAAGTAAATATTAGTAGAGAAATTTGTGGGAGTTGGGGAATTTCGCGTATCTCATAAGCTTCCTGGACAAAAAATTAGTCGCCTATCATTTTTTCAGCTCAAGTGTACAGCCGAGTGCATCGGGCTACAACCGTCGTTAATTGGCATGACAATCATTCAGGAAAAGTCATATGTTTAGATTGGACAGCTAAGTCCCCAGACATGGACCGATAGAAAAGCTCTGGGACTACCTAGAAGGATAAGTTTGACGTCGAAAAGATCGTCCACGTTCTGTGGTGGCACTGCTAGATCAGTTGATGCAAGAGTAGTTTAAAATAGACCAGATGTACATCCGGACATCAGTTGACTCAATGCCGCGTAGAATTGCCGCTATTATTCGTGTTCTTGGAGGTCTGACACCATATTAGTAGCATGTGACTTATTTTTTGTGCGGGGAGCTCGTCACATACGGCACTTGAAGTGTCTACTAACACATAATGGAATGAAATTAAATTAGTATTCTCTAAGGATGACAGGAACTTTTATGTAGTGAAATAAAATTTCCAATTTTTAAAACTCAGGAGCACAGAGTATGAGAATTATTTCTCTTGATTTTCTAATGGGTCTGTGAAAGATAGAGGTCATGCAGAAATAGTTGAAAGCTACATTAGGTGCAACGTATCTGAGAGAAAATACACGTGAGAAAATTATCTTTCTTCAAGAATCATTTAAATATCACTGATATATGTTAAGCATCACCTTATTCACAGACTAGTCTCGTCAGAAGCTGAGCACAAAGAAGACTGCGTCAACAAAATATTTAAAAACCGATCACGTCGGCAACTTTCGTGGTGATGAGAGCTACAGCAATTCAGACCCCTGACCCTCATGCTGCAGCCATCGGTGAGGGAGAGCGAGAAGACGCGGCCTGGCACGTTGGCTGCCTTGGCATCCAAGTTCGTGTCTCGGGCCGTGAAAACAACGATCGCCGTGTTGCGTTTGGCAGCTTCCACCTGTCAAGCGCATAATATATGTACCTTTTCTTCTGTTTCTAAAAATCCATTTATTTATTAAGTTAGCGTAGAGTTATAAAGTGCTGAAGGATAAGCGTGGTTGAAAGGCTCCATGGTGTACTGGAACCGTGCTATACTCGCAGCTGAGGAAGTGAGGTTCCAGTAGACTACATGATTTAAGGAACCCCGAAGGGCTTCCCTGGAAAAAGGGGCCTTATACCTCACATTCCTCACAACACTCACGCGTCAATAGCTATAAGGTAACACAAAGATGTACTGTATGCAACTGTGTTGGATTTAATAAAGCTTCTTTTATTCTCTTTCAGCAGAATGTAATCTACGTAAGTTGATCCCGATGAAATTTTCAGTATTAAACTCTACGGAATTTGCTACGAATATTTAAGTATCTCTACTCGTCCCTCATTGGGGAACCTGATCCTGTCATAACCCTGTGCATAAATGGTGAGCGAGGGCGGGAACTTTTATGGGAATTACGTAGCCACAACACTGTAAAAATGCAATTACGGTACCACAAATTACAGTACATTTTAATATAAAAATTACAATACATACCTAATACAACATGTAAAAAAATGAAAAATATTGCCCAAAAAGAAAAGCCTACCGTGAGCATTCATTCAAAATGACAGAATCATACCGTGAATCATACCAATAATAAATTCCAAACACAAGGTGGAGGGAGGTTCTTAGGGAGGACGATAAGAGGGTTTTAAATGAACGCTCGCACTGAGGCCTGGTTTCTTTGAACTCGAGCATAAATTCGGAATGGCACCTCGCATTATGTCAGAACACTGAGTTGCTGTTGCTCTGAAAATCAATAACTATGATATCATGATCTTTCAATTAGACAATTTGGTCAGTCCGACCTTACTTCTTTTCATTGCTTTTATTAGTTCACATTAATTTCCACTGACCTCTACCACGCTGGTCGCAGTATCATATGTGCATCTTCAATAACCTCTACCTGTTGGGGTAGAGATTATTGGAGATCTTCAATAACCTTTACCTATTGGGGTAGAGATTATGGGAGATCTTCAATAACCTTTACCTATTGGGGTAGAGATTATGGGAGATGCGCAGACGTTTGGGATAATTACTTTAAAATATTATACTTTTTGGTTGCTCTGGTTTGTTCATAAACATGAATTCAAAATCCATTATGCTAATTAAACAATTGAACACTTAAATGCTTCAAAAAATACCAACCAAAATTTTTCATCGCAATCAAGACCACAGGAGGACCCACTTTAGAAAATGAACATTTGCAACTCATTACCCTAAGCACTTGGAATGCCACTTCAATGATACTTTCTGACGTCCAATACCGTAAACGCCACTCCGTACATGTACACCTTCTCGTACTCACAATACGTTGACATTCAATGCAATTAAGGCCAAGGAAGCTAAAAAGTTGGTAATTTCTAACCTCCAACGTGCGTCCAAGAGGAGGATGATGTACGCTGCAGTTGAAATCATTCCCATCATCAGGTGAGAGAAAGTTGAAAACCGGCCCTGGAACTCCAATTCTACGCTTGTGGAGGCTTAGATTTCGTGCGGAAGGTCTTGCGGAGTCATGGAAAGATGTCGACGACTGATTTCCACGAGGGCGTCCGTTAATATTCCCATTAGAATTCATTGGATCAATCTCGTCAACGCGGCCGGAGCTCACGAGCTGGACTTTTAAATCAGAACTCGCGAGTCCAAGTGTGTCATTCAGTCTGAAATGAAGATAATTTCATCGCAGAGCAAGAAAGGCATGAATGTTCTTCATTAGAGTCGACGCATTTAAGAACCTCCGGGTTACAATTTGTTCATTTGCAGCACATGTCAGCTCAAAAAACTAGAGATAAAAGTCAGGAGTTTAGTGTAGAAAAAGATGTGCACTTAAAGGGCAGAAAATTAAACTAAAATAATTCTAATTTCCATAGGTTAAGTAACGCGGTCAACAAATAACGATTATAACGATCACGAATAACGATCACAAATAACTGTTTACGCGCTGAACGTGTTGGGCATTAGAGAAACATAATTCAGGAAGCCTATATTCTCTTAATCACAAGAATTTTCATGAAACCTAAGTAGAAATTCTCAAATTTGTATCCAGCATCAGTAATTCAGGAAGGTCTCAGACTGCACACGATATCGGATTCAAATAGCAACTTGCAAACTTAATTCGTGAATGAAGACGCTTCACTCTACTTATCTACATTAATAAATGGTTTTAGTTGTTTCCTCGCATATAGAAGAACATTTCAACATTCATTTGTGCAATACGCGCCACCTACAGGAAAAGTTCCTCCTTGATGGCGTGCAGTTTGGCCATCCAGTGAGGATCACACTGCAGCAAAACAACCACTGACGTAAACTGCTGCCGCTTCCGGACGCGAAATTTTGGTGCTTCATCCTTGACAGAACTGCAAAAATGAGAGACTCCAATTAAGGCTCTCGATGCTGGGACGACTACCTTCCCAAGCACCCGTTTCTGACAAATGTAATCACGTTTCCCATGTATGAGTGCATATAGGTAGGTGGTTCCGTTGCGGTTTAGTTATTTTGATAATGCAGCTCTGAGGGTTTTATATAAGCACAAGCAAAATACGAGTGTTAACACACGGGTAAATCATTACGCACTAGTGGTGGAATTAATTTTTTAGATGCCTCTGTCCAAACGTGTTGGGACAGTTGAATAAAACAACATGGCGGCAAACACGGGGGAACTGAAGCATAAAGGTTTTACCTCAACAGCGATAAACTATTCGCTGTTGTAACTTTTAATTGTAAACCGATGAACAGTAAGGGGTTAGAGAATGGTCGGACAGAGAATTAAAATGAGATTTATTCCCCGTTTTTTAAGTCTTCGAGGAATAATCGAAAGACTATGTACGAGAAATTTGAAATTTTTGGTGGAGTACGTTACACAAGCGTGATAACAGGGTGTAATGGCCTCGGGTGCCGTATAGCGAGCGACCTCTTATCCTTACTCGTCATTCTGCCACCGAGTCAAAATAAACATGGTATTGCCACTCAAGAATTAGTTTATCAATCGCAAGATTTGCCTCTTTTTATTAGCATGTTGAGTTAGACCAAAGTTCGACTGTTAGCGAACTGATGTTAACTGTTGGTGCAAAACTTGAAATTTACTGTTGATGCAAATCCTGACCACGACACCAATGACATTCTCTTTTGACGTAAAACCTGACTATGACTTTGATGACAACCTGTTGATTGGAAGCACGACTAAGTATCATTCTGATGATATTACCTCTTAATGCCTGATTATTTCTCTGATGACATCAACTGTTTGTGCAAAAAAAACATGATTATTACCCTAATGACATCAACTGTTTGTGCAAAACATGATTATTACCCTGATTACACCATCTGTTTGTGCAAAACATGATTATTACCCTGATGACATCAACTATTTGTGCAAAACATGATTATTACCCTGATGACACCAACTGTTGAGCAAAACATGATTATTACCCCCATGACAACAACTGTTTGTGCAAAACATGATTATTACCCTGATAACAACTGTTTGTGCGAAACCTGATAAATACCTTGATGACTCTAATTGTACATTTAATTCTGACTGTTACAGTGACATCATCAATTTGATTATCATATGTTTTTAAGCTCATTCCCACACTGAGACTAGCGTTAGGTACGACAAAATAAAACTAGCGACCTTCAAGGTAGGTACAATCCACAGCATGGAGCAACATTCGGGCAGGAGAGGTTGATTACAATAATTCACGTTCAGAAAAATCCCAAAACTATCAGAGCAAACTGTAAGAACTTCATTTTGAGCACACACCTAAATAGTTCACTTGGCTTGTGCAGTTAGACAGAGACTCGTCAAATAACTATAGCATGAAGTATGTAAACAGCATGAGCAACGGGAACTTAAAAATAAGCTTCTCAAATTTCAGGTGGCGTCACCAATTCTGTCGACACTTCCCGCAGCGGTCAGCGAAGTCCGGGTGTCCAAGCATCACCTGCCACACCGACCGCCCTCCACACATCACGTTGTGGGGGGTTGGGGCATCTGAGTTGTGGGACACCTCGTCCCCACCGCAGAACCATTTAGCCTAGAAATAATGGAGCTGGTTTTGTAGCGAGGCATTCAAAACGACGCAACGAAGAGAAACAGGCTTTCTTATCGTGCAAGGGAAAGAAGGGCGGGCATTCGGAGTATCAAGATCTTTTTTATTGCTGCATTAGTATATGAAAATTGTAGATTGCTTTAATAATCGATGGCAATTGTTCACGCATGAAACAAAATAGTAATTTCATAAATTGGAAAGTGCTGACCAGTAATAAAGACTTTAAAAAGGATCTAAGATGGCCTTAGGACTTGATGCAAGTTGTTGAAACTTATGCTTTATTTCTACTTTTAAAAAACGATGAAACAATCTCACATAAAACTCATAGTAAGGTCACAGGTATGCGTGTTTATGAATCAAGGTCAACCAGTTGCGTTACTATACACTATGAATGACTATTCCCTAACTTGCCACAATTATTTGCAGATAAACGAATGTGTACCTCTATTATCTTTTTCTCGTAATAATAGACCTTTGTGAATTTTTAACAAATCATAAATGTTGTTGTTATTTAATATGTGACTTGAAATCAAGAGTGAAATCTTGGAATCTTTTTTGGAGCTAAATATATGGAAGTGACTGAAATATTAACAAAAAATTCTTATTAAATTGAAAATATATTTGTGGCAGAACGGATGCTAAAAATATTGGTAGCCTGGATTTTAATGTGGAAGAGAATTTGAGTTCTCTAAAACACCATTTTGAATAAACTAATCCTGCAAAGGAGTGCTCTCATCAAGCTTTCACTTAACCCCACCACATTGCGAAAACAAGGAATTGTTTTATAAGTTTTACCTTCGCTTAGATTCTTGGTGAATAGTTTTGCCTTGTAAATGCAAAAAAATGTATGCAAGACATATGTATGCAAAAATGTACGTCAGAACGAAAAAAATTTGAACAAAAGTTAGACGAAGCAAAAAAAATTTTCTCCATCGCATTGTGAATTTTGCATCACGCTTCATATGTTGAAATAAATAAATCAAATATACTCTGATATTGATTCGCATCTATCAAATCGAGAATGCGTGCCTTTATATGAAATTTGTGAGGCATTTTCTGCTTAGGAGACTCATAATTCAACTGACATGTGTAGTACAGAAGTACAGAACGAGCTCCAGTCTATAACTGCCATTGAGTAACGCAATTTACGCCTTAAAGTAGTTTCATGTTTATTTTTAAAAATATCATTGTGAAGTTCAGTTTAGCCTATCTGTAGTTTCGACGTCCAATTCTAGGAGAGCGCCCCTTATGCCACGGACGTGAATAACTTTAAATGGTTGAACGATGTGCAAAATTAAAAATCTTGGTCTCAGAGGAAACTTGAATAAAAATTGAGATATGTTCTTTGAAAATGCTTGTCCTCGAAACCTTTCCACCTGTCTCGACACCGTTCTGATACAGTGTTGATTTTACTCGAAATATGTTGTGCCATTCTCGCTGGAAATTCGTACGTGCTGTACACTACACTTCCCCGCACTCTCCTCCTACCAGAGTTTTGTGCTGGATTTCGAGAATCGCCTGCCATTGAGAGTCTGGCCGTCATTTGAAAATTTGTACTAAACATTTCTTAGTTAGTAGGAGTGTAATTCAGAAACTGTTCATGGAGGTCACCTGCGGTGCAGGTCAACGACTTCACCCTTTATCTACTTCTAAGCCTTTAAAATAAGGCAGTTAGGGTAGAGTGTTAATTCTCGAACAAACCCACCCCGAGATAGTATTCCCCTTCCTTGCTACTCGAAGGAGTTCTAACGATCGACCGAATTTTAACCTCACAGCGAAAATCATTAAAAACTTTGATGTAAATCAAGATGGTGCACACTCACGTTCCTTCCTTCGGCCACGGATCCCATCAGGGAGCTGGCATGGGCGTCCTTCTCAGAGGCGAGGTAGAAGAAACAGTCGTCCGGCGGGAGGCTGTCGTTCCTGCGGTTGGTGCAGACCTCCATCCCAAGGCTGGTGCCTGAAGAAACGAGCGGGAGTCCCGTAGAGAGCTCCTCTCGAATAGGGCTTTCTCGAGCTCCTGTTGGGTTTGGGGCATTTGTCCGCGATGATTCGCTCACTTCTCTGACAATCCAGCCTTCGGATGTTGGTGGACATACTGAAGCACGTACCTGGAAATCCGCCGGCAAAATGACTAGTAAAGAACATCGCATTTGAATGGATCAGTGAAAGCATTGAAGTACGCGTTCGGGTCTGCAACCCTAATTTCCTTTTCAGAATGTTTCCATTGCTGTGCATTCTTCGCGTCTTCACCATTAATATTAACAAACACATTGTGTGAATTGCTCTTGACCAACCCATCATTTTCAGCGAAAGCAGTCGAGGCAAAGCTCACGTTCTGAGATGGGGTGCGGCCCAAGCACCTGGTGAGTGAAGGACGTCTAGCTACAACGTGAGTGAAATTCGTAACTCACAGACGCGCATTTGGAGCAGGCACACAACGTCAGCACTCAATGATGGCGCTCTGCAACCACACACTCAATCCAGGGAGACTACCTCGCGAGGCTCTTGGTAAGAGAGACTACCGTCAGAGAGACAATTCAGAGAGACTACCTCGCGAGGCTCTAGTAAGAGAGACTACCGTCAGAGAGACAATCCAGAGCGACTACCTCGCGAGGCTCTTGGTAAGAGAGACTACCGTCAGAGAGACAATCCAGAGAGACTACCTCGTAATGCTCTAAGTAAAAAAGACTACCAATAACAAGGGAAACTACCTCGTGAGGGGCTCGGTAAGCTGCAAGTGAGATAAATGGAGAAACAAAATGACTCCGAGTTAAGAAATGAACAATATCAGCAATTAAAAAATAATATCACAGCTTTATTGATCGGTTCAGATTCCTAGAAGGATTTATTCGCGGTAGACGTTAGAGAATAGTGTAGCAAATAAATATAATATGGGACATTGCTGCAGTCTGTTAATACGACCCTGTTCTAATCGTAACAGCGAGTTCAACTAAACATTAAAAAAATGAGCTTCGAAAAAAATAAACATTACTTCTATAAATTCCAGGATGTTCGATTGCCTGGCTCCTGCTTTGCTTGCGCTGTCAGCTTCTTGAATTCTGCACGTTCGGACAAAACGCTTAAAAAAGTGATTTCCGAATGATAAACTCATTATATTCATCAAGTTTCTCATTACCTTTTTGAAAATGGACTGCTCCTCACTTGCAAGTCTTGAAACTGGACTGCTCCTCACCGGCAAGTCATGAAACTGGACCGTTCCTCACCTGCAAGTCGTGAAACTGGACCGTTCCTCACCTGCAAGTCTTGAAACTGGACCGTTCCTCATCTGCAAGTCTTGAAACTGGACCGTTCCTCACCTGCAAGTCGTCATCCAGGTAGAAGGGTCGCTCTCCATGCGCTGTGCGTGGGCTGTGCGCGAGGTCGACGTACTCATCGAAGACTCCCCAGCGGTAATGGGCCCACTCGTGTAAGAACACACGCCCTGATCACACATTGTTTCATAGGTCACGCATAAATTGTATCAGTAGTGCTCCTACTCGTGTAAGAACACACGCCCTGAACGAACACACATTGTTTCATACATCACGCATAAATTGTATCAGTAGCACTTCTACTCGTGTAAGAACACACTCTAAACACACATAGTCACGTCCATCATGAAGAAACTGTGTCGCACTTACGTGACCACTCATGCACGAATGTACGAGTGCGCACTCTTTAAGCACGTATTATGATGCACATCACGATGAAGTTGTATCACTGTAACGCGCTAACTCACGCATAAGTGTGTGATCATCTTTGAATGCGAACCTTTTATTGGGAAACAAAGCCGAGTATTTTTTAATTGTCTTGCTTTTCTAGGTAGCTCCGACTCGGGTGCCTGTGAGTGATTGCTATCTGCCATCAAAGTCTACTAGGCTTTGAATACCTGAGCAGGCGACCACTGTCTGAGCTCACTAAAATAACACATGAGAATACGTTACACCGGAAAAAAATAGACGCAGCATCTCTCGCCCGCAGCATCGGTAGTCCATGACCTTTACGCGCTGCGTAATTCTCTCGTAACTTTTTTTTGGAGGAGGTAGCGGGTCGCTGGCAGACACCCCTGCCTCCCCGCTGCGGTCTACATATGCACGGGTGCCGGCTTCATTGGAACTAAGTCCTCGGCCCTCCTTCGGTGGCTAGGCGAGATTGATGTGAGCAAGAAATAGAGAACAACAGCGAGAGGGACAGAAAGGAAGACCATGAACGAGGGTGGAAAACAGACGGGAAGCAAAATAGAGAACGAAATACGAGCAAACTGATTGTGAATATTGGCTGCATTATATATATACATATATATCCTGCATTATATACATATAATGAAGGACGTATTGAAGCGCGTACCTGGAATGTACGCACTTGTATGTATATATATTTGTATATGAATCGTCTTTCTTTCTCTGATGATGAAAGATGTCATTAGGAGGACACCGCAGAGAGGACAGGTCCCCAGTACAGCGCAGTAGGTGAAGTCTGCGTACAATTGCGAAGGTACAAGCACCACGCTAGCAGACCCCGCGTCGCTGAGATTTATTGGACTGGAAGCGGGCGCTCTGAATCTCCAATCTAAAGCCATAAATAAAGCCACTCCACCCACGATGTTCTCAGCGCCGTAATGGTCTTGTCTTCGCCGAGTCGGAATCCGAAATCTAAAGTTTTTTCTTTTTCTTATACCAAATGACAACGGCTCGCAGGACGATCTTGTTCGAGTGATTTTTACTTGGAATAGAACCTTTGAGTGATAGCGACGCTGCTATTCAGCACCTAAGAAAAAAACATTCATCAATAAGCTACCCGGACAGAAAAAATAGCCACCAGTTAATTATGCACTTAATATATCGCTTTCGAAGAGCTTACATGGATGGTTAAACGCAATATTTTAAAATGTACAATGCAAAAATAAAATAAACATGAGCAAACTTTACAGCACAATCGTTTTTCCAGGAGTTAACTGAATATTTCAAGAAAAGTTGAACAAGTTGCTGTCGTTCAAGAGAGGTTTGTGCTCGTGTATTTGTATGTTTTCTAATGTTCTTACATCACGGGTAAAAGTGGAGGTTAGAATCTCTCGACATATACAGTTGGTCAAATAAGAATTCCTAACGTTCGAGAAAAAGTGTATTTATTCAGTACCATCAATTACAGGAACAAACAAACGGCATAAAAGTATTTGGAACTACAGGTAATAAAATTTTTCAACAAAAAATAACATCAAATGATCGAA
>VOMN01062438.1:0-54334 GCA_014899125.1 Orchestia grillus
TTCCACGGAAACATCGTAGTTCAAGCTTCAAATTTTCCCAAAGCTGCAATACGATCTGTATTTTTTGAGCTGGAAGTCTATCGGAACTCTTTTGAAACGCCAGCCAAGCAATACATCGATTCTTAGAAGTAGTCGGACGCGAACAACGCATTTAAGGTTTGGTCAAATTAGAACTACTGATGCATTCGCGTCCGACCTTTAATTGAAGGAAGAACTCGTTCCGTCATTACTTCTTAAAAGCAGTGTTGCTTTATGGGTAACTCCGTAATTATCTCTGTCTCAGTGCATTTTTAAAATGATTGTTCAAGAATAATTTGAAATGAAAATCGAACTATCATTGTGAACGATAATTTCTACAGAAATTCCTTTTTGAGCAAGACCTATATCATCCTAGTAGACGTAAGAACGGTTGTTTATACAAAAATAAACATTTTTTGGATTTGACCAATAAATGCATCATACATGGTCAAATTTTTAAAAGTAAAATAGTTTTTATCCGTCATCGAGCTGATAGATCTTTACGAGGAAATTCTTTATCTCATGCCGTCGTCGTACTGCGTATCGTTACGTCCAGACAGAAGCTATCAAATCGTTCCCTCGTTGAGCGATAACATTCTGCTTGAGGCAGACGTTGAGTCGTGCTGTGTGGACCTATGTTAATAGGTATCATGAGTACGCTCGCTAAACCCATTCGTGCCCTGCAGTTTAAATAACAATAGGTTAATTAACAAGTTTTTGTTTTTGGTGCCTGCTGACCTAAAGCCGGCCCTGGTGATGACTTTGAATTAAAGAATTAGAGAAGGACGTATAAATCCTTTAAGGTGAATTAGTATTGCATGATCTTCAATCTTTGCAGTTTGTGCCATACATGTTTTCACTGGCAGATTTAATTTAATTTTCGAAGTTCAGTGTTGGTGTTCATGAATTTAATACCTTAAGGAAGTCATGTTACTCGGGGTGTGAAGCTATAAGGATTACATGGATAGATAGGCCATAATTCCCTACCATGAGGATTGCAAGAATATGTAGATCGACTGTTAATCAAACCCTAACACATTCAAAGCTCGAACGATTTCGTTGAGAATCGCTAGCGTGCGGATTGCTAGAACGAATTGAAAATAAATCCATCCCTAAGTCGTAGATTGTTAATCAATCGGCAGTAAACTGTTAGTGTGCTATCTCAGCTTTGTAAACTGCCTTTAAAGTGAGTGATGCATTTGCCTGTAAAGCGTAAATTCTCGTCAAGCTTTCCAACTAAATGGGAAAAATTGTGATCATTGAAAAATTCGGTAACATATCAATAGGCCCGTCTTGTTGCTCAAGTTCGAAATTCAAATAATTTATTACCACTGACGTTAAATCAGCGAAAACCTCACATTAATTTCTTAACACATAAGGGCAGTTACGTACCCAGTACCGGTACTCGCTGAGACCACTGGAGCTAAACACGCAGGCTTGATCAGCTTTTAATGAAGCTTGGATCATGTGTGCGCCGCGATGCAGTGTTTACTAAAATTCGAGTTCAGTGTATCTTGAATTGGTATTCTTTTTCTCTTATTCCTTAGTACAAAATTATTCATTTTCCGGGATTAAAGTGATAATTGTCTAAGTGAGATTATTTATTCACGCGTATAAAGTAAATCCAGTTAGTTACTTTCAGTAACCTATGGCTGTACAATAGTTAACATAATAATATAGGGTCCTTTACGGTTGGTTTAAACATGATTGTCTGCGTCTACCGCTCTGATCCAGAAGCGCTCGACCAATGTCCACTATGCGAACAAGTCGTACCGGCACAGTTGGATCACCTTATCTATGGTCTGTACATACAAATGTGGCCGAGCGTGTGATCTCTGCAGGACTTGTGGCGAGCTGTTGGCTCGTCATTTTTGTGTTTTTTCAGTCATGAAGGACGCCGTCTTCAATTAGAATTTAGTAGCAAATACTCGCTTCGATGCGGGAGGATCATGTAGGCTGGTCCAAATGATGACACGTATCCTGCTAAAGGATTTTGTGGTGGCTCGTTTTGCATCTAGGGAAATGGTGCCGTCGCAGCAACTGTACGGAAATTGAATCATATTAAATTGTTGGTCGTCGCGTAACGCTCATGAAATCTTGAACTTACTCTTCGTGTCCAGCAACTGACAAGATTGCACCTGAACTCGCCTTGTCGGACTCGGAGGTGGACTGGACTCAAACATAATATTGTGTAAATGTACAAAACATTATGTAGAAAGTATCTGCAAGGTAGCTCGACGTTTGAACTCGTTCAAAAAAATGTTATTCAAAACTTGTGTTTGTAGGAGACCGAAATAAAATATTCATCCTGATATTGAACATTAAGACTTGTGTTCTGTCGACATTTTTTCTTATCCACCACGATTTTACTCTTTAAACCTTAAAAGAACAAGGGAAGCAATATTGGACGGTCTGTTTCATGAATCTGCTTCTAACTTTTCGTTCGAAGTTAGCTGCTTTCTTACGGAAGCTATGCATGAGACTTCTATTTTTTCCGACGAAGCTAGCTGCAGTCTTGTCACAAATTATTTTGCACCGTACTGCAGCTCAGTCTTCTTACAAATCTACACAAAGCTGCAGCTAGGCTCGACTACGAAGGTAGCTTCAATATTGTCGCAAAGGTACACAAGACTAGTTAAGTTTTAATACTAAGGGAGTTACAGACCTGTCGCAAATGCACACAAAACTAGCTTGGTTGCACTGCATAGGGAGCTACAATCACCTTGCAAATGTACACAAGACTATCTTAGTTTTACTGTACAGGGAGCTACAATCTTTTTGCGAAAATGATTTGGCAGTTGTGGGATTGAATGATAAATAATGTCAAGATAGTTTTATATTATTGTCTGCCGAAAGAAAATCGCAATTTCTTCAAGGCGCTGATGACAGCTAGCCTACACCACGTTTTCGAATAAAAATGATTGATTTTCTTATTATTTATACCGTTTTTAAGGTGATATTGATTTTCTCCATTTTTGAGTTCCTTGACTGAAAAATTCGTTGGGGGTTTTCTCCTTTAATGGATGTTCTCTGTGAATGGATAGGAACGCAGCGTTGTTCTGTCACGGCTTCTCCCGTTTCCCAAACACCCTAGGACGGGGCTTAGCTACATTTTTTATCGCCGCATTTTTTAGCCTATGTACGTTTTCTTCCATTGCAAAAATAATCATTCCCCTCCTCCCACAAGTACCCTTTTCAAAATTGTCAGCCTCAAAAAGGTGCATTCGCAAAACATCCACGGGAATTTCATGCCCTAAGTTTCAGTGTAGGCGACAGACTTGAGTGTCGATGGTGTGATGTGATGTAGGCATGAGATATCCATTCCATTGTCGGGCGCCATGACACTTTGGTAGCAACTCAAGAATGGACAACCCTGCTCATTCTTGATCCGTACTCTACAGTATGTCCCCAAAAGAGTAGACCTATTTTCAAATTATTATAATTTAAAAATTATATTTTTGTCCCAATTTATTTTACACCGTACTGCAGCTCAGAGTCTTGTTACAAATGTACACAAAGCTGTTGCTAGGTACGACTACGAAGGTAGCTTCATTATTGTCGCAAAGGTACACAAGACTAGCTAGTGTATACTGAAATAGTATTCTTTTTCTCTTCACTTATTCCCTAGTACGAAATTATTCATTTTCAGGAATTAAAGTGAAATTTAGTGAGTGTGTGGCATGGTGTAGTGGTTAGCGTGATGGCCTCAGCCGAAAGGACCAGGGTTCGAGCCTCGGCTCGGGTGAGGCTTTTCACGTGACTGCGGAGTACTTCGCTTGGAAAAGGAAGTTTAAACCTCAGCAGTAGTTGTAAGGCATTTAAAACCCAACGGTAAAACGTGTTGGGATAAATAAAGGTTCTTTTGTTCTGTAAAGACCATTTTCATTATTAATCTTTCTAAATAAAAGTTTTAAATTTTATTTCATTACCATTAATTAAATCAACTTTAATGATCATTTTAGTGACAGCAGTCAAAATCAAGTTTGCGTAAAGAAGTTAAATTATTATTACATAGCTATGAATAAAACAAAGTTGTAATAAATATTCATTCTTTGATAAAAACATGCCTCTAAAATAAAATAAAACAGAAACTAATTTCCATTCCCCTCAATTATCTTGATTATCCTCTTCATCTTGACCTCCATTCCTGTTACTGCAAACCTCGGCTTTTGTTCTCGTTCTTCCCATTGCTCTTGTGATAGGATCTGGGCTAGCCTTCAAGTTGTCAACTTTAATTGTGATGCGCCCAAGTCTTCCAAATTTATTGGAGAGGATGCATTAACTTTGTTCTTCAAATGCCCTCATAAGAAATAACCAATAAATTTAAGAAGTATAGTAAAAAATAGCGAAGGATTGAACATGTATAATTTTCTGCCTTTCTCGCGCAAACATGTTTTTGACTACCGTCACTAAAATGATTCTTAAAGTTGATTTAAATAACGGTAATGAAATGGAATTTAAAACATTTATTTAGAAAGATTTACTAATGAAACTGGTCTTTACAGAACAAATATATATTAATTAATTTTTGAATTATGCTAATTTGAAAATGGGAATACTTTTTTGGGATATACTGCATATACTCCATTCAAAGCACACTACGTTGTGCGAGTGGTGTCGTGGACTTAGTGAGTGTGTGGCACCAGTCAAAGTCACAGGCCTCTTGACGTGACTTGGCTCCTCCTGAAGCCCTAAATTGATGGGGAGGTGGGGATGCCCTCATCGTTGAGCACCACTGCCCTAAAGAGTTCTTTCGTATGTTTGAGCTCTCATTACGTGCGTAATTCAAACATTAGTACTCACTAATAAGCTGGGACAAAGCTTCGAACACGATCATTTCTGTGAATATTCATATCTAAAGAGTATCGGAACGTGTGCTTAAAAGAGGATAATTTACTCGCATAAATTGTCCAAGGACCTACTAATGGAACTTGGAAGTATGTAAGATTAAGCGCTTGTGAGAGAAACGTGCGATATCCATTAATATATTTACGTGACTTTCATATAATGTGGAATATGCTTAAGAGATGGAGTGCATGTATGCTTACCTCAACAATCTCGTTGATTTTATTCAAAGGAAATAATGAATGCGGCTTCGACATGCGACACATAGAGAGATGAATTATAAATAGAGGATTGTGAAGAGGAATAGCAATTGCCAGTGATCTGCTAGACCTGTTTGCAAAGTTTTTTATATGTTGTATCAACAACTAAGTTCTTAATTTAAAAGTAGCATTAAGGCATTGGTGAACGAAGGATCAACCTTTCTTAAGTCGGAAGAATTGTTAAGAATAAGTAAAGTGATGTTGAAATTAAAGAGCAAATTTCAAGCTTCTCGTGTTGCTCTGCACTGCCAGACTCCCTCGTGCGCCTCCATTTGGGGGGGGGGNTTCTGCACACACCTGCTTAGCACACGACACGTGTTCTGCACACGCCTGCTTTGAACGACACGCGTTCTGCACACGCCTGCTTTGCACGACACGTGTTCTGCACACAACACGTGTCTGCACACGACATATGCTCTACACATGACACGTATGCTGCACACACGTGTTCTGCAGGCATCACGTGTTCTGTGTCTCTCCTCTACCCTGGCCACGTGCGCGCTGCTGCCGGGAGTGAAGACCTGCGAGATGTGCGGCACCGAACGGCGTTTTTTAAACCATTGCATTTATTGCCTTACACCAAAGCTTAAACTGTCTGCATAAAAATTCCTGTCAACACCAAGTGCAGTTTAGAGCTCTTCAGTCCAGTGTTCCCACCCATGAGGCCGTGCAGAAAGAATATATGCACAAGAATTTTTCCAGACTATGGAGGCGAGTCAACAAATTTGCTCCCTGCATCGTTAGTTCTCGAAGTTTCGAATCGTTCTAGATTTCTGTTAGATTTATAACAGTCGTTTGCAATTTGTGATTTAGAGCGCTCTTCTATGATTTGTTTCATACGGTTCTAGTGAAATATGAATCTAATGAATTTTTCTAAATTTTACGAAAAATGTATCTCTATGGGAATAATTACCGCTAGTGATGCCATACCACAGAGCGCAAGATTTCTTGTACTGATTTTCTTAAACTCTTTAGCGAGTAATTGTCTGTTGACTTCTCCTTCGTTGAAAGATTTCTATATTAAATCTTGAAACCTGCGATATTATTGAATGTTTTTCAGTCCGTCTCGGACATGGGAATTTTTCAGCCAAATGTAATAGTACTGACCACTTTTAAGTGTAAGTGAAAGTATGTTTTACAGTGAAAAATACATATCCAATATTCGATCATGAAAATTCAATTTGCACTTCATGTTTGTGGTGCAGAAATAATTTCTTTGGACGGTCTCCGATTGTGTCTTAGTTGGGTCTCCGTTAGTTCCGTTATGTAGATTGTTGGTTTTTGTATCTGGTACTGTTCAAATAAACAGATTTCCTTCGGGAGACGTTCGTCCCTCGTCTTTCCAAGAAGTCGTGTCTCGTGCTTACTTTCCAGGCGCTTTTACCTTCTCTTTGTCTCCATTACCAACCCTGTCTCCAACTACACGTGACTTCTTCTCATTGCTCTGTATGGGAGAACTAGTAGATGCGCCCACCAAAAATAGCGGGGCAAATGACATTGAATTCTTCAGATGCCCCCTCTTATCTATGCTAACTCTGACATGAAACAATGTTATTTTCAGTATCACTGATACGGACTGCCTTAGCTGACAGTCTCGCTATTAGTTTTGGACGGAGGGATAACCAACCAACGAGCAACACTGGGCTAGATTGTACATATGATGGATTGAGAAATGAACTCTAGTAAGAGTCTATTTCTCTCACGTATCATGGTTACGATCCGTGCTGTCGTACTTCTGTAGCGCTTTTTTCGCTCGGCATTGAAAATTTGTAAACGTCTGAGAATGATTTATAGCATTTTCATAGCTGCTAATTAAAAACAAACTCTCTGCGTAAGTGAGCTCTCTTCAGTTAAACTTAAACCACAGTTGTTACCCAGTTCAATTGATCTAGATGTATTCATATTCATACGCTTTTGTAATTTCTTGGTAAGAAACGCTAGAAAGTAGAAAAAATAGCTCATCTACTACTGGGTTAGCTGATGTTATAATGAAAATCATTAGCACAATAGTTGGGATTTTACGACAGTACGACGTAATTTTATCTTGATGGAAGTAATTTAGGCAAAATTCTGTACGTTGTATTTTCCATACATGGGTAAATTTCCAGGAGAGTATAGGTCGAGGTTGCATCACATACCTGGAACTCAGCTGATATTCTACGTCATACATGCGTGGGTGCCAAATTTCGTAACGATTTCTTTTTTCATTACAAAAAAAAACTTGAGAAAAACTTTCATAATTTGCAATTCGGTTGTTTTAGGCTTTAAATTATTTTACATAAACGAGTTATTTTGTTGTACGGACCTCTATTGTGTTTTCTAGAATAATGACTTGAAAAAAATCTACTCGTTGGTGATGTGGCACATATGCACTTTGTGCGTTCGTACTGTTCGTTCATTGAAGCCAGAGACGGTTTTGATATTAGTAGCCCTAGAACCGTGGTGGTGTGTGGATGTGCTTCGTGCCTCTCCTGAAAATCTTGACATATCGACCGTGGAATTACCTTGCAGTCATTTCATTTTAACTCCATCAAATTCTTAGCACATTTCGCCTCGAGAAAGTCAGGGAACAAGTTTTAATATAAAGGATAAGTAATCCCATAGAAAGTGTGCTGATGCACATGGTCTAATAGCTGTGCCGGCTCATCTGCCTTTACCGCGAAGTTTCGAGATCTGGGGAAGTGGCGAGAGACGGTCGCTGATCCCCCGAGTTCCAGAGTAACTGGAAATCGTGAACGAAAACACCAGCGTCAGGTGCGCGTTGTGACTTCAGGAGAGAGAACATAACTATGGCTGATGAGGATAGACGAGGGTTAGATGTGTGTGAAGAGGAAGAAACTAACGCGAGAACACGGACGAAGGCCTATTTATGCAGTAATGTTAGGCCTAAAATTATTAGTCATAGCGGTGTTTCTTCTAGTACTGATTATGGTGTAGGTGATAGTTTATATAATTGTAGTTTTACTAATAATGATGTAAAAAATCCCTACAAAGATGTATTTGAGGTTACCTACTCTTTTAATGGATATAAAACTGTCAATGTGGAGCTGAAGAATGAACACCTTCATTATAAGAAGCCAAGTAATTCAAGAAACCAAACTAATGGGACTCAACAACATCAAGTTCGGTTAAAAAGAACTGTGAAGATATCTGACAGGGTTCCAATATTTCACTATGAAGCTGAGAAGGAAGAGTACTCTGATGCCCCCAGCATATTGGACTTGATGACAAGATTACAAAACTGGCAGTTCAAGAGTAAAAACTCGCCTGATTCAACTTGCTTGTCTACAAGAGGTTTGACATCAACCATCCTGCAGCCAAATGGGGAAGTTTCAACTACATTTGATGCTAAAGCTCGTGATGAAGCCTCTTCTAGGACCATGTCATCAGTGAAACATGTAGATTTATGCTCTTGTCAGAGCCATCCATCTGGAGGAGTTATGTCACACCCAGGATTATGTCCTAACCATATACACGGAAATGCTGGGTTTCGGCCCCCGCCCAGCACGAGCAACGGCCAACAAGATGCATGCATTCAACGTCAGGGTATTCTTCCAGGATCCAATTCATCCTTGGGTCTTAGCTCCAATGTTGTCATCCCAGGAAATGGGCCAAATGTCACCCCTGTGCCAAGTTTGCCAAACTCGAAGTTCCATGACCCGCAAGTTCTGATGATGGTGTATGGCTCAGCTGAGCAGTGCAGGAGGGTGGGAGGCTGTGGTCCCCGGTGGGTACACAGGTCACAAGTGCCACCACCTAATGCTGCTTCTCAGAATTTGATGTAAGTATTGTGGTCTTTCTTCTGGAGTGTGTGCTAATGTCTTTGTCTCCTATGGGATACTGGTGTAGTTGATTTTGAAAATGAGTTTATATTTACATATGGCAGCATTACATGCATCTTGATGAAGAATATTTAGAGTGAACTTTCTTGTAGAAGAGCTATAATTAAATGTCCATTGCAATAAATCTTTTAAAGTGGGTCAGCAATGTTATTATAGTACATTCAACCATTAAATTCATTATAGTACATACTAAATGAGTGAAACAAATAGTAAAGTATGCATCATTGATATCTCCTTGATGAGGACATTCAGTTGATATTTGCTATAAATTATTTTAGACAATATAATATTCAGTTTGAGACCCCATTGCTGAAACATATTGTGTGGGACTTTTTTAGTGTACATTTATCCATACATTAAAAACCTAAATATGAAACCTAGCACAAATGAATTTATTAAGAGGTATTGATGATTTTAATCTTAACCTAATCTTACCTAAGCTCCCTTGACCTAACTTAACTAAACTTAATTAATTGTTATTAATTAATGTTTTAGGATGCAAAAATGCCTAGAAAATTCTAAAGTTTAGCTGGAATTTCTGTTTTTGGGGATCCTGAAGTAAAAATTGATCGTTTTTCAGATAGTTCATTCAGAATCGGTTGGGCTACATTTTGGTGCCCAGTGTGTTAACAGATGTATTAGCAAGTGTATCAAGTAGGCTGTATAATGTATGTTAACTTAATTTTTATCTGAAGTTAGTAGCTTAGTAACACATGTTTGTAATAATAAATCTTGCTTAGTTGGTGTACAAGTATACGAGGCTCAATGTAGTGTATGTGTTCATAGAGAGCCTTACTAAGTTTTATAATGTGAGTTTATACATATAGGTTCTTGGTACTTAGTTTTTGAAAGAAGCTACATTCTGTAGTTCCCATTTTCATGCCAATTCATTGACATTTTAATGAAAACGGCATCTCAGCAACAGCATCTCTCATAGCTTAGGATGACTTACATGACAAGCTCTTGTTTTAACTTTTAAGTATTAATATAAAAAATAGCATTACATGCATTACTCTTATAGGGAATAGTGGCACTGCGTGGGCTCAGTTCTGAGAGTTGGTGCTAATGTTTTGTATGAAGCTAAATGCAGTCTTATTGCAAAATTATATAATTAATTATTTTAAGATTAATTTGGTACAATTTTAAAAATACAATATTCAAATTACATTCTGGAAAGTAACTGTAAATGAAATTTAAAATGTAATGAACGTGTATTGTAAGTTTATAAGTGTTCAGTATTTTCTCTATCATCTGTTGCAGGTGAAGATTCTGTAGAAGGTTAGGATTTTACACTGTTGTGTAGATTATAGAGCATCCAATAGGCTTATTATCTCAAAAGGGCCTATTCCACAGGCCCATTATTAGAGTACACTCATGGCTGTTGCTGTTTCATTACAAAACTTCTGTATCTGAATTAGCAACTTGGACTTTTTGACTTCTATGAACAGCTTAGCATATGAACAAAAGCTCAAACAGTATCAAAGAGAATGTTTTCTTTGAGCTAATCATTAAGAAAGATGTCAATTCCTTGCTTGTTTATAGCATGTTAGGTCCATGAGCATTAGCTTAACTCCTAAGTCTGTGTTAAGCATTACTGGTGCAATGCATTTTCTACATACTTTAACTTAAATTTTGTTTTTTAATTGTATACTTTTCTTGTCCAAGTTCCAACATTGTCCTGTTTCCAACAGTATTGAATAGTGCAGAAACATAGGGACTTATAGAGGAAGACAGGAGAAGGTTAAACATGTTAAGCAATGAAATGCCTTAGGGGTATACATACTGTACGTCATGTTACACGAATGGATAAATTGAGAGATGAAGAGGTGCGTACAGGTAGGGTTGTTAATAAGAGAGCAAGCTTGTAGAGTTGTTGCGGTGGTTTTAGCATATGGTAGGAACGGATGGGTATCGAGTAGTAGAAGGAATAAGTGAATCAAACGCCGCTGGAAGATTCACTCATTCCTGATTCACTCGCTGGAAACGCCGCTAATTTCTTTAGCACGAGAGATAGACCCAAACTCGGTTGGTTAGCTGGAGTGAAAGGTGCGTTATTAAGTATGAATGTATCTGTGGAGGAGGCGACGCTGCATGCAAGAGGTCGGAGTGAGGGATGGTAGTGAATAATTTTGAATGACGTAGCTCCGATGGGCAGGATCATTTTAGCTGCGTGCTCTCGTGGGTCCATGGCTCCACGTGGACGCTGGGAGGGGTTGGGGGTGGTGGGGCCATGACCGGCAGTGACGTAGGAGTAAACCGTTGGTTACGGTGGGGTGTGAGATCTCACGGGTGTTTTCCGTCACCAGCGGACGAATGTCTGCCGTTTGCTGCTGTCTGAATGAGGGATCGAGAAAATGTTGCATGTCAAGGTTACGCATTTTTTTCTTTTTCGGGACTGTTTACCCTCGACAACACCGTTTCAATGGAAATTAACCGGGCATTTGGTTCGATTTGATCATAAAGCCGAGACCGAGTCATAGCGTCCAAGGTTAACAGGTTCCTTTGTGGTGACGCTGCACCCGAGAAAGACTATTTTGCGCCGAAACAATGCACAGTGTTAGTGAAATAGCGAAGAAAGAACTGCATAGCCACACGAAATTCCTGGCGTGCATTCGCTTGTCGGCTACGCGATTGATGTCCTCCATCAGGGATCTTTGTTCTTGTTTTCTTTCCTTGACATCCACGCCGTGTTAGTTTGAATCTGACGCCTAAATGGTGTAGCCAGCCTCGAGTCGTCACCGTGCTCATCATCGTGTTTTAACTCAAACTGCATCTTGTATCATACCTGATAGTTCCCCAATATAATATAGTCCTCGTCAGAATTTCCCAAGATTTTTTTGCATTGTAGACTACTGTACCAGCATCAAAAGGAAAGTTGGTGGGATTAAGGTGTTAAGTTTTGTTATTTTGTCCCTCTGCTTACTGTTTTTTTTATTGTTTTTTGGCTAAATTCTCGAATAAATTAGGTTTCCTTGGTCGTGGTTGGGTCACTGACCTGACTTCACGTACTCATTTGAATTGTTTGAATAAATTATTGAATTTCTCAAATCACATTTGATTTGTTCTGCTGTCATTAGACTGTATGATTAGTGTCTCTTTATCATTATTATCTTTTAAAATAACTATACGTTTTTGATGTCTTCACTTGAGTATAAAATTAATTTGATTCCACCCTGAACGTTTGATGCCCACATTTCACTAGTTTTTGTACTGCGCCGAATTCTGTCATTGGCTGGTCCCGAGTGTTGTCTGGCGTAGTGCGGCTCGAAGCTTGCGCTGGTGATGGCGGCTGTAGTCGATGATCTTTTTTCCTTTGGGTTTCGTGTCGGCCGTTGTTTTGTAAACTGCGTGCAGAAATTTACCTACGGGCTTGGAGCATGCAGCAATCTTTGATTCAGGAAATGATTTAATCTAGGAATTCCGGATAGTTTGAATTGAAGCTAGCTTCAAAATTGACGCGAGTTGTGTGTGGAAAATCTATTTACCCGTGGCAGTTTAGCACTCGTATCTGCATTTATTCCGCCTTCAATTGAAGATTGTGGTTCTGTAGAATGTGTTACAATTGCTCAATGGGACAGGAGGGAGATTGCCGTGTTTTATAATTTACGCCTTCATTGATAATTTTAAACATAAATGAAGTGTGAAAACAACAGATACGACACTAAAATCCATCTCATTCGCTTTGTGACAAGTTTTTAGTGTGCTAATTTTGATTTGAAATTTTCGCGTAGGAATTTATTCGATGCGTTGTCCACATCCGCTCCTCTGGTGGACGTGCTCCGAATTCTTGTTTTTACGTCATCAAGGTGATCAGGTGCGGGCCCGTCCCAACTCTTGAGCTTGAGCAGTTCTTGGTTTATGTCATGCTGTCGTAAAGCTCCAGAAGTCTGTTGTGTGGCAAATCAAAGAGTTGCGAAATTTGAGTGTTACTCCTGACATAGCCATCGACCACATTATTCTTATAATTTTTGTGACTTATCCTCATACGATACTAGTAAATACCGCTTCTCAAACTCGGTTCACTTCTGTTGATTAAATACGCTTGCAACTTGTGTTGAATTATTAATTAAGTCACTTCTTGCTTGTTTCTTCGTCTGCTCGTGGATTTCATTAGTTACAGCGTATGGTCTATATTTGTATTCTTCGCCCTATCATGTGATGCAGAATCCATTGCACTGATGAGAGATACTCTTATTGAATTTCAATGACCGTCACCTGTATTAAGTGGAAGAGAAATTACCCCCTCTGGACTTGAAAAGGACGCATGATATCAGGTCGCTATCTTATCGCCAAAATACCTCCTGTCATCATGGCCAGCTAGATATCTACGCCACCCTCGTCGTTATCGCTGATTCTGCCTCGTCGTGTTATGGAAAAACCTATTATTTATTATAGTCGAAACTGATCATTCTATTTTCATATGACGTGAAAGATGTCTATACTCTTACGATGAGTTTTAGATTTCACGCTGTTAGAAATTTTGTTCGAATTAATACGAGAAATTGGAAGTCATGAAATATTTCTTATTTATTGAACTCAGCGCCTCAAGAAAATTCTCAGCTATCTTTCGATGGAAGCTCCCGTGGACGGATAAATACTTGGATTTTCGGAGCCCTAATTTTTGAGGTTGACATGAATTATCCTGCATGCACTCCTCCCCCAAACGCTTTGCCGCAGCGTGCCGGAGACACGGTTATACAGTGGGGCTCCTTGGCCTTAGGGTGGACCTGCGCACCCGCTGGGGGCATTGTGGAAAGCGAAAGTTAATGCCAGGCATTTTGAATAAGGGAGAAAGTACCCGTTTTGTCAAATGACACTCAAAATTGAAAAGTGCTACTACTCGCGTTAGGAGAGTTTAGCTCTTAGGTTGTGGTACAAAACGGGCAGGAAAGTAGTTGGGCTAATGAAGCCTGTGACGGATGATTCTATATTTAGTAGGTATTCTGAGGAAAGGTTCGGCAGTGATGGGATAATTTAACGAGTTTACATTCACCTTTCAACATCGAGTAACGTGTGTGGCGCGTAAAGCACCTAAAACAATTAACCCATTCGTGTTTTTTTTGCAGTCACACATTTAAAAAAGTTTGTTGCGATAAATTAATTCGTTGCTTAAAGAGTTAGAATTGGTAAATTTCTTACGGGAGTCACGTGGTGATTTGTGTGTTGGATAATCCTGTTATTTAGTTTTGCAAACTTATACTAAGGAATGCTGTAAGACTGCTGATTAGGTTTCGTTTTGAGCAGTTGTGTGACGTCAAACTCCTGACGCTGGTGTTACACGTGGCTCTGTCTGAAGCCGTACGTGGAGAAGTGCTGCTGTTGTATTTCGCAATAATCAGATATGTTTGTGCCATTGCGACACTTCTTGCGTAACCTTTTTGCACTGCTCAAAGGAGGGACTATGATGTTACTGGTGTGTAAGTGCGTCAAACCCGTGCCAGTTCGTTGAACTGAAGTGCCGTGCTGAGCTGTTTTGTAAGGCACACTTCTTTGGCCAATAGTGAAGGCAGTTTTTCCTGTTCATATTTTGGTGTTTACAACTAGCCTTCTATATCCCATCTGCGATCAGTCGTGAGTTTTGTCCTGTAATTCAGGGTCGTACAATTGGTAAATATTTCTCAGTAATTATAACACGTGATGCTAATAATTTCCTGATGGTCTTTTGATTTCATTTGGAAGTGTTACTGATGAGGAGGAGGTATTCATTTGCGTTGTCAGCACTCGTTATGCCGACACTGAATAAATTAGCTTTTCAAAATAGTTAGTATTGGTAGTTTCAAGGAAAGCTAATGCTTTCAATAAATGAACCTGGGTTACCCCTTCGTGCGCACGTACCTGAAGAGGAGCTACGATCACGTGATAGATATACTAGAGTGCTGGCCACATTGACTCGCGTTAGTGCCTTCTAATTTACTAGGAGAGTAGTAGATACGCTACGTCTAAAATAGCGGGAAAAATTGTTAAGTTCTTAAGATGCCCTCTTATTTGCGGTAAGTATGGCGTGAAATGTTATTTTCAGTATCACTAATACGGAATGCCATATCCCTGTTAGTTTAGGAATACGGACCTGAAAATTTTCTCCTATCTAAATCCTTAGAAACGTGGCAGACGAACCAACCAAGCAGGTAACAAGAGTAAATTAGTATATAGTGGAATCTAAGCTTTCCGCACTAGTCGTGGGTTAGTTTAGTGTGACTTGCAGCTTTGATATGACGGAGGTCAGTCAGTATTGTGTGGGTTAATTAGTGTGAATGCTGATGGTCCAATGATGGAAAGAGAAGAGTGAGATATCGCTATTGGTGTTCATAGAATGTTGATCGAATGCTCTTGTGTTGATTCGAAATTATTAACAGTTTCATTTGTGTAAAACTTCGTTTTGCTTATTAATATTTTGGAACCTATGAGCGCCGTGGTCAAACTACTTATCCAAATGGAATATCCACTCTGTGAGAATTAGCTTTTCATTGCGCACTTCTCAAGAATATAAATAATATCCCACCCAGAGAAATAAACTAAGCTTTCTTTACATTAGCCCAAGGTAAGTGCAGGTCAAACGCGGCAGTGTTTCTCCTGCTTTGCCCTACCCTCGTTGCTTGCCGTTCGCACTTCCTCATATTTACGCTCGTCTTCCTCCGCCATACTCTCATTTCCGAGGTCGGCTGCCAAGGTTATTTTGCGCTCCTCCACATGCGACCTTTCGATCCCGTTTTGACTTTCCCGTCGAAGCGTCTATAATTTATTCATTCACGTATTTTCTACTATTATTTTACTAATTTGTCGATGGCCTGTAAAAAACTTGGACAGGGTTGTTGCGAGCTGTTGACGCGTCCGTCACTGGGAGGCCTGCACGCCTTCAGAGTCGTGCCACTTTACCGACTTTAAGTTCAACTCAGTTCTGGTGATCATCAGGATTGGTTCCTGCGACCACGTTATTCATTTAGGAGTAAAATAACTCACCATTGGCCCACAAGGCAGGGATGTGTTGTAGTAATTCCTTGGAATGCATTGTTATAATTCTTTTTTTTTTTAATTCAGAAGGGAATTTGGTGGCTACTGCCCATCAAGTTCGTGCTGGCGAGCTTGCTATTTTTGTAGAAACTATTTGCGTCCTGCACTATTCATGAGAAGAAAATTAAGTTGTGGCTGCCTAGCTGCGTCTTCGTACTTTCGCTTATTTTCTTCTAGTTTATTTTATATTGCGAAAAATATTAATGATGGGATACTTGACTACCGGGGAATTGGGACTTTTTGCGTAGAATTATGTACTCAATAGCCAGCCAATTTTATTATATATTTTAAATTGTTTTCGAGCTTCTTGGAAAATATAAATGCGACGCTGTAGAATTGTTATACAGACGTTTGAAAGTCTATACTCTACTGTGAACCGATTGTAGAATCTTGCCATTTCAGGGAGTGCGCGCTTGTCAGTCTCATACCCGGTGCATTTCCTGTGCTGGTTGAAAGCTCGGCTTTACCTCCCGTATCAGGAGCTCTACGAGTTGATTGCTTCAGAGTACGTCATCGTGTTGTGTGAGAGGTTTCTTCTTCAGGATGCAGTAGGACGCTCATCTAGCGTTTGACTTGGCGGCTCTCAGCACATTTACTGCGATGTGACACGTCGGTGGGCCATTTTACCCTTAAAAAACGACCATCGCGCAAGAAACGTGTTAACCCTTTGCAGTTTGTATGAATTTCAAACTCCGCTTTTACTGGGATGCTACTAGTTTTTCGTACGAAACTGAATGCTGCCTTATTGCGTATGTACATAAAGCTGTGGTTTATGTTTTGACGATGCTGAATGGTGCATCATCGCCAAAATAATTCAGTAGGTAAAAGGTTAACTAGTATGGCATCTGTCTCACTACCGAGGTGCAAGTGCTGTCGCATAGTGCGTGCGAGTTGTCGCCCTATCCACGACTTCCGATGCAGATTGTATTTTTCTTATCTCTTTAGAAATATCTGCGTTGTCATTGTCCGACGAATATGTTGCAACTGCCGGCAGTTTAATCTCATTTCGTCTCCAACGGTAGATTTACCTTATCTAATCGTTTGATAGTGTAATCCATGATGAGTGGAACTGTAATTATTTGTGGGAGTAAGTTTTCTCGCACTTCACAGTTACATCTTAACAGTTGTATGAACATGGAACAATTCTCTACTGGAGCTGTGCTCGAATTTTGGTGCTTGTGTAGTTCGTTGCTCGGAACTCAAATGTGTAACATCGACTAAAGTGACAACTCGAACATAGAATAATTATTCGCTAAGCACACTAAAGAATGGAATTTATAATTTCGGCCACCTCAGGGCATCTCTCACTACCACTACTCATTCACTCACTACTATGGATAGGTCATAGACAATTGGGTTAGGTTAGTTTGGTTTGTCTGTCCTATGCTATGAGGACTAACATCTCCAGGCAGACACCGTTAGGTTACCTCAGCCTTAGCTTGACCTTCGGGACTTCTTTCTGTTGTCACTTTGTTTCTTTCCATTTTCATACCTTTTTTACTAAGATTTTTTTATTTTTTCTTCGTCTTTCTTCTTGACTTGCTATTTCTATGTGCAGGGAATTTTGTATGGGAACACACCTTGTGCATAGATTCCCCGTTTTCGTAAGTCCGTCCTTCTCTTTCGATGCGAGGTAGTCCGAGTCACTGAAGCGCTGCAATCCTCACTACTCCTACCATAATCTCTGCCGCCTAGGGATTGTTTATTAGAAAAAAGCTGTGAGAGTTGTGGAAAGTTAGGCATTGGAGACTTAGCATAACTTTTGTTAGAAATATACCGTAGAATTATATAACATCGAAAATTTCAACGCCATTATACCTAATATTAATGTTTGCTGTAAATATATTAATTTACTCGATCATTTAACTCCTCTAATACAGTATTATGTCAGGACTTCTCGTCGACTGGATAATAGACAAATATTTTATAAATAATTAAAACTATTTTTGCAAGAACATGAAAATATTTAAAGGTTCCATATTTTTCTTCTATTTTCGTCATTAGTGAAAATAATTTCACAGAGCAATGATGAATATTTTAAAGATTCTATAAACGAATGACCCACAAGTTGGCACCGGCACTCTCATTGCACTCAGCAGCGTGGGCTGCTGGTTGACTCTCCCTAGTCATGGGGTGTTGCGAAGGCTGGGCTCCCCATACAGCTGTGCATTGCTTGCCTCTGTCGACGTCACGATCGAGTTCTGGTGACGTGCGATCATGAGGAAGTTTCCACAGGCTTGCGCTCCTCGAGCTGGTCGTCTCCATTAATAACGTGTGGCTGTAACTCGCGTGGAAGCCGGCATTCAATAGGGCGGTAATGATTTGTCTTGGGGTTATGATTGAGCTATTTTCTCTGCCTAGTAAAGGATGGAGAGGTAATCGTTTCTCATTCGAGGAGAATTGAAGCGTCAATTTTAGTGGTGCGTTCTAGGTTAGGATACCGAATTAATATTTTAAGTTTTTATTGTGCTCTTCCGTACAGGTTATGGTGCTAACCCTTGTGGGTTTTCTAATAGTTTTATTTCAAAAATTAAACTTTTGGAGAAACTTCTCGTTTTTCGTACGGGTGGAGTATATTCGCCATAAAAGTTTGTTCAAATGAATACCTCAAGTTTGGACTCAACTTAAATGAAGCTTAGACCCTTTTAAAAATTTGTCTCTAGGATGAATTAGTTTGAACTAACCGCCAAATTTAGATGAACTCTGAATAAATGCCTTTAAAAGTCTGCTTTTCCTGCTACGCATCAGGAATAACGGGACTTGTTACGCCTGTAGAAAACTAAAACTTAGATCATCTTGCTTGTTAGCAACTAGGCACGCTCTTCAGTAATATCACAGAGCAGAATTTCGAAACTCATCTCGGGGCAGTTAAATAGGGGTTTATCCATCGTATCATGGCTACTGGTCTTTGGGGTTAAAGTGAATGGATTATTTTTTCTGTCTTATATTTGATTGGAAATAAGGTGAATCATTAGAGGCATATCCAGGATTTAAAGAAGTGTAACCCAATGGGTTACGGGTGATCTAGTTTACTCTTCAAACTAGTAGACGCGCCCCGCCCAAAAAAAGGACAGGGGAGCAAATGAGGTTAAATTCTTATGATGCCTTCTAATTTACGGTAACTCAGACATAAAAAGATATTTTCAGTATCATTAATATGTACTGCCCTATCTGACAGTTACGCTATTAGTTCAGGAATACGGACCTGGGAATTTTCCACCTAAATCCTTAAGAGCGTGGCAGAGAGACGGACCATAGATTCTCCGTTCTCCCAAGTCCGTACTAAATGGTCCCTTCTGATACGGTGCGAGATAGTCGTGCTTACTGAAGCGCTGCTATTCTTACTACTGCTTCTTTTATTTAACTCGTGTTCCATTTTTACGTTCTGGTTGTGGGTATGCTGCTGACAATATTGACCTTGAAGGGAAGAGAAAGTTAATTGTCCTGTAAATTTGAGCGTTACAAGTGTGGAAGATTTGTCCACATATCCAGGAGTTGCTGAGTCATGGGACTCCCTCAATTACACCAAGGTGAACGAGCCAAAAAGGTTGCGCTGTCTTCACTAAATAGTAACGGAATTACTGATTGTCCTTGATACGTTCCACTGAATGAAACATCATGCTTGTCTGTTACGTTAAAATCTTTTTTATTTCTGTCAAGTTCTTTTTGAAGCTAACGGTACTTCGAATGAACATGCTTTTAATTATGCGTTGATTGTGCATTGGTCCTGTTAGTACATCGTCTGCAATAGCATAGTAAAATCGTCTTTTTACCCTTGTAATATTAACTCAAAAAGAAAATTCTTTAGTATCTCTGGCAAATTTGAAGATGTGAATGGGAAAACGGCGTAGGATTAAATGATGGTTATGAAATGAAGTCTGTGGTGCGTAATAGCTATGAAATGAAGTCTGTGATGCGTGATAGTTATGGAATGAAGTCTGTGATGCGTGATAGTTATGGAATGAAGTCTGTGGTGCGTGATAGTTATGGAATGAAGTCTGTGGTGCGTGATGGTTATGGAATGAAGTCTGTGGTGCGTGATGGTTATGAAATGAAGTCTGTGGTACATAATCACCGAATGATTTCTGTCATATTCTGTATGCTCCTGGTAGTGCTTCATCTTCTCGAGAGTAATACGATCGATCATGGGGCCCATCTCATCATGTTTTGCAATTCAGGTGCTTCTAAAGTGTCATTATTTGCTGGTTACAGGCCCAAGGTCGAAATTGACGTAGGAGAGCGTTTTGGTGTTCATTTGTACAATTAAGAGCCTAATTTTTTTTTATGTTTTGTGTACGGGTCAGCCGATGTATCGGAGGAACAACCCTCTGCTTGTCTTTGACTTATTTGTTTGTTTTGACTGCCATTTGTTACATTTTATTGTAGAATCCCAGGTGTAGTTTACACCGCCGCAATGGACTGTTGCGATTAAATCTTTCGATATTTGTAGTCGCTTTAGATTCTCAAGTCTGTTTTTGGGTTGTCGAACTACAGGGGATGGATGAGTTTATCTTCCCTTCGGTTTAGTTCAGAATATTGTTTTCGCTCATTCATGCAAGTCGTTCGTCTTGTGATTCATTTCTGAGCAGCGGGAAAAAATTGCGTGTTTCATCTTGCTGGCAGAGCACGCGCGCTCGCGTGCACGCGTTTGGCTGTCTGTTCTGCGGTCTTGGCAACCTCCGTACGCGCTGCGTGACCTTGCTTGCATGTCAATTTTCCTGCAGGTTTTCTTCATTTGCTGCGCAGTATTTACTCATCGTAGTATACTAAAGTCATTCTGGTCTGGGCGAGCGTCGTTTAAATTATATCAACTCGTGGGACAGTAAATGAACGCCTGTTAATGAAGATACTGACTCGTAATTCTGTTTCCTAGAGGCGACTACATGCGTATTTATTTCTGCGATGGAATGTGGGAAAATTATACAGGTAGAAAATTACGTGACCACCCTCGTGACTTCTTTATTTCGCTTCACTGTTATACACGGAAGCTCCTAATTCTTTCGGCACCGTGTTTTGGCGTTTCTAATCGTCAAGAATTTCAACAAGAATACACACGTGGTTTCCATTACTAGTAGAATTTTACCCCGAAATTTATCATGTACTCAGACTGCGAGGACATGGCAACTGACGAGTGAAAATACTTCATTTTAATGAAGACCGTCACAGACTTTGACTAGCATTTCCTTAAAGCCCATCCTGGTACCTGCTGCTGGCTACAAAATCTGAAGAGTTGTAGTACTGTAGTCTGTGAAGGCGGCGACTTGACTGGCGGTCTCACAAAGCACATGCATTGGGAAGTGCTTCAATAAGCTCTCGACTTGTGCCCGGTCTCTCAAATAGTGGAGACGAGTATGGTGAAACCTGTCCTGCAGCTTGATGTATTTTGTGCCAAAATTGTATGTTTTTGAGTTGGGAGAAAATCTTTTGATAGATTTTTTCTCCTGAAATATAATTGAAATCAGGTAGTTGAAATAGTTAAAAGAAATCAGAATCCGTATATGTTCATATTTTCATAGTACTAATTTGAGATGACTTTGAATTATCAGTGCCGCTAAAATTTGTCTGTTAATTCTTCATAAACAGTGGTCAGGATATATATTTTAGTTTTTGATTAAGTAGTTCACGTAGGCCATTCTGGCCTTTGTAGATTCCAAACCGTATAGTATTGATTTCGAACATTTTTTTTAGTTTGCCTGATCTGTGCTTTGCATGCAGTGTAGGCGTTATATAAAACTTGCTGGTCAGGTTTTGAATTTGAACTGCTGAGTTGAATTTCGAATTCCCATCGCTAAAATGTTCATGTACGTATACAGTATAGCAACAGAGCTTATTGTTGGTAGTTAACATACAAAGCAAAAAGCAATTTTTCCCCTGTATTGACGTCGTTAATGTCAGTTGGATTATACACAACAAGGAGCTTGTTAAACAGCTTGGGAGGAGCGTTGGTGGTGTCACGTGATATTTGCTGCACTCTCGCGTGTCTTCAATGCTAAGCTCTTACTCATGCACATGTGCCTGTCAGTAATGTACCTTCTCTTTCTTTTTACTGCTGAACTTCTATTTGCATTTGGAGAATTTTTTAATAAAAGTCTTTCGAGGGAGTTTCTAGTAAATTTGTTGCCGAATGGCATGCTGCATTTGCTTTGCGACTAGGATTGACTACGTGAAAGATGCAAGAGAGCGGCGTCACGAGGTGCTGGGGTCACATGACGCTAGAGTTCAGATGAAGTCAGTCACTTTACCAACGTGGGACCTGCAGTCTTGCCGATCTATTTTAGGACTTCCCAGTCTCTAATCAGTCTTTTGGTTTGGGTGTGATACAATTTTAATACTTCGCCGCAAATTAGGGGTTCATGTAGTCTGTGTTTGACGAAATCTTTCATTTTGATCCTGTATAAAGATATCAATTACGATGTTACGCAATGTTGCATTCACACTTCGTTGTCAGAGAATAAGTTAGTTATAATAATTAACATAATTAGCATAATTTTTTATTCTCATACGAATTCTTTGAAGAAATTTTCTTGTAGACTTTTGCTTCTTACATTTTCAGTATAATTACATGAACTTCCTTTCTTCTGTACGGTGAATAACTTCGCTAAAGACATCCCGTGTTTTTCCTTGGAGTGGAGCAGCTGCGTTCAGCTATTCTTAATGGCGGCTGCACTTGTGTCTGCTTCTTTATGGGCGTCTCAGGCGTGGAAAGAATTTGACCCATAAAATGGACTTGAAGTTGTTCCGGCCTTTTTCTGGGTTTAAGCCATGTGTGGTGAGGCACGCTGCTGTCCTTGAGGACGCATTGCCAGGAACGGCTGCTTCTCTGTGCTGTTTATAGCCCGGCTATGATTGGCTTCCAATGTGCCGGTTGGCTGTCAAAATTACGGATGGATAGACATGTGATCCGGTCCATATTGGTGCATATCATTTTTTAAAATTCGAATTAATTCAATTTGAACTTGCACCTAGTTAAAATGGAATGGATGTTTAAAGTTGCATATTTTTCTATGATATACGCTTTCATAATTCGTTTGCATGTCACGCTGTTTTAGGTGACTGCGCAATGTGCGCGATTTTTATTATTTTCTTTCGTTTGGTACGAGCCCTGCTGCTTTCTACGATTTCCTCCGTCAGGTCATAGTTAAGTTCGTCACCAAACGCTCGCTTAGCAATTATGTTACCGATTTTAAAATTTCATCAGGTTTACTAGTTATTAATTCTACATGTAAACTTCAAGAAAATTAAAATTTAGTCGAAAGACTAAGTTTGAGGCTAAGACGTCGTTTAAGAAAGAAAGACGAAGCGGCTGTGTCGAGTTGCAGCGCAGGGTGGTGATATCAACCAGCATCAGAGCATTTTGACGGTAGTATACCGTTTTTATTTTGAATTGTTTTTTTGTTATTTTCCTGGGGGTTAAACGACCCACCGGTGGGTAGTATCGCAGTCGTCTTGTGACGCGATGAGGATTGTAAGGCTCTTCGATGGAAGAGCCTTCCTCCTGTGGCGCTGACTCGGGTATGAACACGTAAACGAATGTATTGTTAGTAATTAAATGATAAATCATCAATGAGTTAACTCAGATCAACATAGCCCGTCAGCACTATAGCTCGCTAAAAGGGCTTTGGTCCTTCCCTCAACATCTTAAAACAAAATGTTAGAGGAAACAAAAATCCTACTACACAAAAACGTACCGTATAATATTGCAGGGTAAATTATGCTAATCGGTACTCCCGTGAGACGAAATACCTGTGTCATTTACCTTTAATGAGTTGTCGCTTCTCACTGGTTCGTTTCTAATACGTATTTTCTTCGTTCAGGGTTACAAGACTCGAAGTACCGTAGCAACACAACATATACTCAAACAATCGGATGTTATAAATTAACCCTTATGACGATCTGAATTCCGGCTCCTAATATTATTTAACGACCACGAACCACTACGAATCAACCAGTTTGTTTTTAAACCTAATGCAATACAGTCAGCGACATACGACACAATGACCTCACTTATTTCGGATATCAAGCCTAATGGTCGGTGACGCCGAATCAAGTTTATATGTATATGCTCCAAGGCCGCAGCCCATCGCACACAACGAATTTGATCGATTGAGTGAGGATTGCAGGGGACTCAAGTGTAATCAATTAGCGTTCAATCAATTCACAGTTTGGCAGTTTTTACAGTTCGTCGTCGTAACACTTAAGTTCATGAGGCAGTTACGGAAACAAACGTAGACCACAGAGATTTGAGAGAACCAGAGTCAGGCGTAGACATCGATTGATGGATGTTTGAATGTATTCACCCTCCACCCTCAATTATGATGGTATCTTCCTTTATGTCTCGTACTCATTTATTCTTTTATTTGAAAGCAAGTACTCGCGACATTTTATCATTTAGCTTCACTGGTACCCGATGATGTCACGCAGCTTAATTAAGTCACCTTCCACAGAAAACGTGTCTACCGAAATTGATCTGTTCCAACCCTCTTTGTCGATACAGCACTTAACTTGAATATACCACGCGTTTCTATTTTCAAAAACCAATCGCCGTGTGAAGGAAGTCCCTCACTTCGACAGTCGTTCTGGCCACCTTTAAATTGGCCAAACTAAGATTTCGGTGCTTTCAAACCCCTCCTACTTTCTCGTGACATTCTATCTTGACGCCTTGACGGATTTTCAAAACAAAGCGATACTCGATTTTCGCTCGCACACTTCTTACTGGTGTTGTGGTTTCCCTGAGCTCGAGGCCATTAATTTCTTTCAGTTACTTTGACCCTCAAAAGCCGCGCTCAACCCCTTCCCCGCAGGTCATCGGAATTGAGACCGTTAGTGTTTTGCGTCTTCGTCCATAGTCTAACAATACATCATAGTTTGCGAAATGCGTGTTCATTATGTACCAATTTAAATCTTCACTAACCTTTTTCCCAACTATGTATCTTTGAATTCTAGTATTTGTCCGAATTTCTCACTGCCCCTAGTTCATGTCCAAAGTTTAAATAATTTCAAATTTCGCATTTATCGTCACACGTGGGAATTTTCTTCTTGATATATATTTACTGCTCATATTCCAATTTGTGTTAGATTTTGTACTGTTTCTACATCTGTAAACCAGTGTCTCAGTTCATGAAGTCTGATATCCCGTTTTGTTCAATTTTGTGTGTCTAATTGTTAGCTGAGTTTTCGTTATTTTAGACACGGGAGAATTTTAGGTGATGTGTTATGATATCCATCAATTTTCGATTGCTCCAGTCCACGAAGTGCCTAGTTGATGCCGTTCAGGTGGATCAATAAAGCTCGATTCTGTGTTTGTATTCAGTCCACCACTAACAATTTAGCATTTCGAAAGCTGTACGAAATGCTCATTTATCATATCTTCTGTAAGATAAGACGATCATATATGTCTGGAATCGATCGGGGATTCTCCAAAGTTAACTTCAAGCAGCTGCCAATGACGTATAACACTCTTCTTCTTCGCTGTCTGTCTGGGTCGTGTTTGTCGTCTGTCTCGAAGATAACATTGTTCCTAAATGTAGACAGGAGTCTGTGATCCACTTCGGGTATGAGTGCTTTCAGCTATGGTGTGATACAAGTTAGGAATTGTCTGATTTTCGAACGCCTTCGTTGGTATTTGCAACCTCAACTCACGGTATTTTGAATTCTCAGGTTCATCGTCAGTTATACCTTAACAGAATATGTCCTTCAAAGTTGTTTACGGTGAAACATTTGCTGGAATAAAAACATTTGCGATATAAAGTAAAATTGAATAAGTACTTCAACTTCAGCTCAATTTTGTGAAAATTGCGAAGTATGTTCTAGAAATTCAGAAACATTTTTTTTTAATCACTATATTTCTTTTATTTGCTCGTAGTAGCGCATTACATGTGAGCGTTGAACATTGGCCACTCCTTCCTTTCAAACTACCACTTGATGTTACTTTTATTTCCAAAACCGTTAATTTACATGAAAATATTGAACTAAAATACAGTTGAAATCGGTCACTATTCACATTAATGCTGCGTGATCCAATCTATTGATTGATGTGTTTGTATGATACTTTTTCCTACGGTGAGGTTTTTCAAACTGTAAACTAATAGGCCACAGTGATGTAGTTGTTGAACCTTGTGACCGGCTCAGTTCGTGCGTATGAAATATTCAGCTAGAAAAATAATCACACTGAAAAATACCACTCATGAATATATTTTACCGCTAAACACGTTTTTTGTATGGGAATGTATTAAAAAAGTTTCATTTATGCGTTGGAGTCTTCTCGAGACAGTGCCTCGCAAACGTTTACAATACACAACTAAAAATGTCATTATATGGATTTATAATAAGAGGTAAATGAAACTTTTACTGCTCACAGAATATGTATTTAAACAACAATAAGAACAATAAAAAAACGAAATATTAGAATTAGGTTGTTTGACAAAAATATAAAAATTAACGCAGGAACTTCCAACCCATCTCAGATTTCAATATTTTTACGTACATATTGTTCAAGAAAACAGCTGAAAGTTTCTAGAATGTTCTGGATTAAACTGCTGGTCCCTAATGTAGGCCTGTATATAAATATTTATCATTCTTTATCTTTTAAGCTCCGAGTAAATATTTACGCCATTGGGAAGCAGGAACATATTGACCAAGTTATTCGAAAGCGTATTGTAAGTGTTCATGAAAGTGAATTTGGTTATAGAAAAATATGTAAACAGTTAATGGTTCCATCGAATTCAGTTGGAACGATAATTCGTCACTGGAAGCCTCAGAATTTAGGCTTTTTCTAGCAAGATCTGGTCTTCCTCGTTAAATATGCGAACCTGCTGCAGGATCATCTAGAAGAAAAGTCAGTAATTCACCCAAAGATACTCCTAATGAACTCCAGCAAGATTTGGAAGGAACACGAGTTGAAGTTAGTAGACACAATTAGTTGATCACTTTGTCGTCACACCTTCTGTAGAACTTCAAGGTAAACTCCACTCCTGAAATTAAAACATGTTTGTGATAGACTGAATTTTGCAAAGGAGACTGTGAATAAGCCTGCAGAGTTTGGGAATGACGTTCTTTGGTCGAATGAGACGAAAATCGAATTGTTTGGCGGGAACGCGGTGCTGTAAGCTCGTAGAAAACAAGGTACTGAATACTCACCAAAATCACTACTCTAACTAAAATTTGGAGGGACCCAATCATGATCTGAGATTGTTTTAGTGCCACAAGTGTTGTAAAAGTTGGAATAGCTCAGAAAATAATAAATGGAGCACGTTACAGGAGAGGAATTTATGGGCGTGTACATTTACTGAAATTAAAACCAGATTAAATCTTTCAGGAAGACAATCATCCGAAACATGCGGCCAAGCTAATACAAAATGTGTTTAATTAATTCTATTGGAGTAAATTTTCGAAAATGGCCTTGCCAATCACTAGATCTTACCCTATAGAGAATTTATGGAGAGAATTGAAATGAAGAATCCGAAAAGGAGCGCGTCAAACCTTACTGAGCTGAAGAAAGTTTGCATTGACAAATGGAATATTACCTCAAACTCGTGTAAGATGTTCGTGGGAGGTTATTGTAAGCGTCTGCATGCTGTAATTGACAGCAAGGTTAATGCTACAAGCTCTTGAGAAACAACTAAGTAAATGTGTTTTAAACTTTTGCATCACTAAATTTTGGTGTTTTTTATCAAATAATTTAGTAATTATTTTTCTGATTGTTTCCATTGTTGTTGAGGTACGTGAGCTGTGAGCAATGAAAGTTTCTGAATGAGTATAAATGCATGAAATTACGTTTTTAATTGTACGTTGTTAACTTTCCCAGGGCACTGTATATAGCTAGCTGACGGGACCAAATGTTTTCAGACATGACTTTCTCAGCTGCACTAACGTCACAACTTGTTTGAATCGCGATTCAAAGTTACTCAAGCTCTCTTAAACACAAGGTTCATTCATGACAATGTCGACAAAACTGTCTTAGGCTGTGTGGTAACACTTACACCATGTGGGGCCTCTCAGCGACGTTGTTAGTTATGCTTGGCCTTATCATGAAACTCAAGGTCAGTAGAATTGAAGATAGTTGTTAGGCTTCTTAAGCTTGGTAGTGATCATAGAAGTGTTGTGCGCAAGTACAGTTCCAGGCTGTGTGCAAGCATGGCCATGTGAAATGAGGCCGCGACGACAGCGCATGTCAGTGCTTTCTGGATCGCAGCCGCGGTCGGTCCAATATTGTCTAACCCGAGTCCGCCTCCCGAACAGTTCGCACCGCGGACAAAAGAGCGGCAGCTCTCGTGAGAGACATGTGGGAACGCAGTGGATGTGTGAAATGTCCGCCGTGTGATGCGTACAATATGTTTTACGATTATCTTAAAGCGTTATGAGTATCGACCTCCTTTAGCACTGTGGAAATGCTGTGGATTTCAAGCGGAACTCTCTTGTCACCGATGGAGAGTGAAGTGAAACACGTGGGAATGTGTTTGCGGCTTCTACAAAAATTCGTGATGCAACGTGTTATCTGGTTTTAAGTTCGTGTTTCTTCCAATATCACAAGCATATGTGCGTTTATTTGTCCAATGATTTTTCTGGTGGTTTCTAATCTATATTTATGCTTTTAATTGTACTACGTGAGTAAATATTTATTTCAATCAAGTGAACTATTGTGTGTTAAAGACACTTGACTCGTTCTTCCATTTTAATCTAAAAGTTCACTTGCTGAATGCCATGGATCCCGTTGTTAAGGCTTGATGTTCTTATGCATTAAAGTAGTTTTAATATTGGAGTCGCTTAAAAATACCAGTAAACACGCAAATTTATTGGCATATTGTTTAACCATTTCAAAAGCTTCAGTTATGTTCCTTTTTTATTTTCCGGGCTCTACGAGCAAGCTTCTTGCCGCAACTCAGGTTTTGATTAGTTATGGATCAATTTTTCATTTAATAAATTCAATATTTCAGTGTAATTCTCCTGCAGCTGCTGCTGCTTGGTTGAGTATTTCTCTTTGCTTATCTTATAAGTCGACCATTACAATTTTTTTTTTTACATATTTTGATACTCAAATCCAAAGTAGCCTTGCACAAAAAAGCATAAATGAATCCAAGTCTCCAAAGATGGTTGTTCCTTCTCGGGCTGTTTTGAGACGCTGATCGATCATTGGTGCGAGCACGTGATCATGCCCCGACCTTACCTGGCGACGGCGGTGCTCGCATTGATCCATATGCTCTCTTTGGCCGCTCTATTGCTTCAACTGGTCAAAACTTGGTTCCCATTGTTTCGACACCATCAATTTGTTATCAATGGAACCATTGGTATATTACCTTCTGAATTACTTCATAATTTATAATGACACATGTGAATCGAAATCATTCTTATCACTTATAATCCGTGACAAGTGCTCTTCAGTCTGGATGATTTTTGTGTATGAAGTAAAACCAATTGCGTTTTCGACCGTTGTTATTAAAAGTTGAAAGAGCGTTGAAATGCTAAATGTTTAGGGTGTTCAGTATACTTCAGCAACTTGCAAACCCGTTTCATTCCTGCCATAGCATTCCTTCTTAGCCAATAGTTTTGACTCATAAGAATTATGCAAGTAAAAACAATTCGGTGGTTTTGCCATGTTGATAGTTTTCGTGCCCGTGTATAAATTAACTTCAATTTCATGCAGAGAAAACGAGTGACAACGTTCGTACAGCATCTGTTATTTGATTCGGTTTTATCTTTTAAGAAATTCCCAAGTTCACAGTGGAACAAACGTCTTGTTTCGTTCCGCCGCTCTTCAGTTGACCTGCTGACGCGTAAGTTGCTAGTCACAGGAGGGAGACATTGCCCTTCGCTGAAAAAGCCTAGTTGCCGTAGGCGATCTCTAAATTATACGTTGAGTCGCTGCGTCGGCTGGGAGATGGATAGGGGGAGGCATGCCGTTGTTTTCGGCGTTTTCTGCGAGACTGAGCCATGTGTTGTGTAGTCTGGGATCTCTTCTTTCAGGGGCGCGATTCTGTGGGCTGTAGTGCTAAGAGTTAGGCCTTATTTTGCGTATCCTTTTTTTTGACTCGCTCTCTTACTGGTGCATCGAGCGCTTGTAAAATCGTCTAATTTATATTTTCCTTTTCTGCTCCCTGCTATCTCCTGAATTTAAGGTTTTACATTCCATTGTTTTGCTGAGTAACGCCTTTCACTTATCTCAAGAACGTTTCCTTAATGTGCAGCTCGATTGAATTGGGTATTTACAGCGTCCGCGTGTAAAGGTAATTATCTTAAAACATGGTTTACGTCTGCTTTAAAGAATAGTTCTGGTATACTCATGGTACAGTTTAGATTAAATCTTTTAGGTTTATTTCCGCGTTGTTCGTTGTGCTGAGAAGTTCCTGGTTATTATTAGCATGCTCAGGCCTTGCAGCAAAATACCGAAAATTATTTTACAATCGCGTTCATTAATGATGAAGATTGTGACACCTGCAGCTCCTGCCAGTCATGTTGCTGCGTGCTGAAAGACTTCGCAGAACAAACGAGTGCGGTTGAAGACTTTTATTTACGTGACGACTTTCTCATTGATCCGCGCGTTTCCTTGCTTTGTGACACCGCACCGAAGCACAGCGAGCTCACCTCAAACTTGGCAATGGTAAAATGCGTTCAAAATTCAGCCACGTGCATCGATGGCGTGTCGTCGACCAGCGACGAGGATTGCTGTGCTCGAAGTATTACTGGAAACACCGCCGAGAATGGCAATAATGCTCTCACTCCAATGAATAAGCATGACGATGCCACTCCTCCCTTGGGTGTTACTAGTGCTGGCAATGGCAGCCTCGTTTCTGATCCACCTAGCGTTACTAGTGCAAATAAGAGCGACGCTGAAGAATGCGTCTGTGACAGTGGCCAGGAATGTCAGTGGCACGAATGGGACAAAATCTCGTGCTTCATCAACGACATCGTCAGTGGTTGGTGAGTTAGCTGTTTTTGTGAGGTGTTATCTGCTATTTTTTACCTTTTATCAACGAGCTCTAACTCTTCGAAAATCGAGAGTCGTCGTGTGTAAGATGACCTCGAGTTGATGTGGAATAACCAGCTAGTCGTTGCCAGAAGAAATGATTGTTTTTACTCTTAAGTTCTATTTTTTTAAGAAGCAACCACATGAAACATGGGATGCATGAAGGAGATTATTTAACTCTCCTCAAGGGATGAACAGTATCCATTAATTTCGCTTGCTGGCAGAGCCTGTTCTCGTTAGTGTAGGCCGGAAAACTAGGGCTCCCTAACTCGTTACTGTTTCAATTTCATTGTTGTAGAAAACTGTTGTGGGTTTAATTGAGTAGCTTAGTAGGTCCCGTGTTTTCTTGCCAATTTTTTTTGTCCTGCAGTGGAGGAAGTGAAGTATATATATATATCATCGTATGGTTTGTGATAGTTTTGAAATGATGATGAAATTATTGAATTCTCACACACGAGATGGTTCATTTTCGTTAGTGTGTTACATGAACTCCTGACCAAGTATTTTAAGAATATTTTAACACTCCTCTGTTAAGTAAAGAGGATGCATAAAAAAATGAAAGAAACTATATTACTTTTGACACATTTGACGTACAATACATCTTTACGTCCTCAATGCTTGATAATTACTGGCGTGTGAGTGACGTGAGGAAAGTAAAGTTTAAGTTTTTCCCCAGGGGAAGTATTCTGTTCCACCGTGAAAATCCGTTTGTTCCAGCCAGGTATCTAACCTTTAGCTTCCAGGCATGAGCAAAGCATGGTACCAGTGCACCACGAAACCTTCTAATGAATATAGCCATAGAATGTCTTGAAGTAATTGCGGAATGTAGCGGTAGCTTCAGCCGATAATAACAATGGAAGCAGGCAAGTCAATTCCTTGAAGATTTCGCACTTGAAATCTCGAGATCCTTTTTTCACACCTTTATCGTTATCTCAAATGTGCTGACTAAAAGCTTCCGTAGAGTAACTTTCATTGATGCCGAAAATTAATTGAAGAGATAAGTGTATTTCTCTTTTGGAACTATCAGTTAGGCTTAAGGTCATCAGAAGTTTTCACTGCGACTCTTCAGAATGTGAACTGGTTGCGGGTCTTGCGGAAACTGACAGGCAGTTCACTCATTGATCGCATGCTGAGCCGAGTTCCGTAGCCGCTGGCTCTCCCCCCCTGTGGGCCTTGACATACGTAGGTCGGTCACTGGAGGGGGAGAGCGTGGTCTGCCTCACCCGCCCGCCCTGCAGGGCCAAGGACCATCGACCTGTTGAGTCACGAGTAGACTGATGTGGTGTCGGGAATTTAGAAAGCGTCTGTTCTTCGGTTTTATTGTATTCACGGTTGGTTTTTAATTACTTCCTTATTCTATTTGTCTTTGTAATTTTCATTCTTACTGTTAATATCATCAAAATTAAACGTTAGTAATATCAAAATCACTTTCCTAGATGTCATACGTAGTTCGTTATGCCTTGACTTTTATGTTGTTTCTTCTCAATCTCTTGTGGTTGGTTTACTTCATTAACTACTACCGCATGACCCAACTGTCTCTGCTGCTCATGTGACTTTCTCCTCGGCCTTCGCTTGTTAATTCTTCAGCGGGTTTTTTGTCAGTCTGTGCTATTCATGGCCTGACTCTCTCATTTGCGGCTTATGAGAAAACATAGAGGATCGAAATTTACTCTGCGGACGTTCACTGAGTTGTTAAATTACCCGTGTTTAATTTTGCTCCTTTTTTGCAGGATGGATAAAGATGGCACTCTGGAGATCAGCTTCGATGAGTGGCGCGACTACCTACTTTTCCATCCTTCTGCAAACCTTCAAGACATCATACTCTACTGGAGACATGCCACTGTGAGTTGAAAATTGAACCATTTCATGTTTTCTAACATTGTTGGTGTAGCACTCAGTGTGTCATCGCATTAGGAATAGCTCATCGTTTTCAAAAGTAATCGGAATGAGCGTAGGACGATTGAAAAACGTTCAGGTGATAAATTCTGAACAGTTGGCGATATCTGCTATAACTTTTCGTTCAATTGTGGTTATTATGTTTAATATCGTTTATTTCTATACATGAAATCTAACATAGAATAGATGTTCTAATTGATTCTTTCGCCAATTCACTGTAGCAAATTTTCTCTAACTTCATTATTCGACATCTTGTTTTTAACAGTTCGTGGTCCAAGTACATCCGCTTCCCTTGTATTTTCGATGAAAAACTGACGTATTGTTGTTTAATAAACGTAGCTGATTCTGAGTCTGATTATTAGTTTATTTTTCCAATTTTTGAATGTTTTGCACTGAATGCTTTGTATTGGAATTGGAATTTCTCTATGCGCATTAAAGCGGTCGATGGAATTTTTGGAAACCACTGAGGTGGTTTTTAAATCTCTTGTTCATTTCGGTTATGGTATTATTCAGATGTATGTTGGTTTGAATAATGTGTATTGAGCATATTGACGAAGTTTATGCGGCGTATAGGTGCCTCAGTTAAAGTTTAAAGGGCCACTTGCAACTTGGAATTGGAGGTAGCACTGATTTAATGTGAAATATTTAGTTCCAAGACTATTTTATGTATTATGTATTACAAAAGTTTCTTTCCTGTTTCATACAAAGGTAGTTTTTATATTGTTCTGTTTCTCCCTCTTAGAAGTAGCTTTCAAATTGTGCTCCTAAACTTCTTTACGAGAGCGTCTTCCTTGAAAATAATTTTCTTGTCAGCTCTATTTTCAAATTTTTTCTTATGAAGCGCACGCCAGAAAAGATGAATCGCGTTTTCAGCGTATCATCGCCGTTTATTGCCCATCAAGGGGCATAGAGTAGGCAATAGGGTTCGGTTAGTCTTCCCTGTACTGTGGGGACTGGCGACCCCAGGGAAGCCCTGTTAAGTTACTTCAGCTATTGATAGGTCTTCGGGACTTCTTTCTTTCGTGTCCATTTAACTTCTTTCAATCTCCGCTCCGTGCCTTCATTGCTATCACTTGTTTGTCTTTTCTTCCGCTTCCTTCTCAACTTGCCGTTTCTATGCGTAGGGAATCCAGTGTGGGAACACACTTGTGCATAGATTCTACGTTTTGTGCATAGATCCTACAAACCATTTTAAATGGTCTTTTTTTTCTCTTCGCTTGCTTTGGATCACATTTCTTGTGAATAGGGAGTTTTCAACGAATTAATAATAAATAATAATCAATCTTCATTTATTTCTGTAATGCCTTACCTTATTGAATATGTTCCGTCAGAACATGCACTAGCAAACTATGTTACCACTCCTACTGCCGTCAGAACTTGGACATCGGTGAAGACCTGAGCGTTCCGGATGACTTCAGTGCTGAGGAGTGGGTGTCGGGCAAATGGTGGCGTCACCTCGTGGCGGGAGGTGTTGCTGGTATGGTCAGCAGGACCTGCACCGCACCTCTAGACAGACTCAAAGTATTTCTACAGGTCCGTTGTTTCTCTCCTAGTATATCTAAACATGTTTTTTTAATTACATAGGCATTATTAACACCGATGTCAAACTGGGGTGGGAAAATATTCCTGGAAGGCTAAGGTTCAGCAGTTTCTACTTTGTCACCTTGGAATTTTTTTTGTTAGCCTGTTGATATTTTCAAAAAGTATCGCTTTTCGCTGTAAAATTTCATTCAGTTTGGTTTCACAAGTTTTGTGGAATCTTTCTTTTACTAACACGTCATTTCTTATTTCGTTGATTAAAATTTCACAAGTGAATCAACAGTCATTGCCAGTTGATGTAGCTTTATTTCGAATGTTGATAATAGTCGATATTTGTTGCCTTGAATAGCGTTGGGTGCACGAGCTCCTGGTAAATTCTAAAATCCATTTTTCTCGTGTCATTTGAGGTGTGGGAAATGTTGGCAATTGTAATCAAGCACTGGATTTGAATTAATTGTTACCTGAGAAATTGTGGTGAAGGGTTTTCCAAAATAGGGATGCTTATCTAGAAGCCACTACGTGTTCTTTTCATTTTCAAAAGAAAAAGAGCACCCAGAAATATTTTATTATCACATATCGCTTGAGAAGAACGGCCGTGTGAAAAGAGAACGGACTGGGGTCTGTGCAATTTTATGGTCTGTAGTAGGTACTTGAGTACGTTTTTGCATTCTCATCATACGTGTTGAGCCGATTTTCAATGTTGGGTTCATATTTGGCTCGCTAGTCACGTTGACCCTAAAATTCCTCGTGTTTTTCCAGGTGCACGGTTCTCACAAGTTCAAGAGCCTACGACAGTGCGTGAAGTACATGATTGATGAAGGCGGCGTGAAGAGCCTGTGGCGCGGTAATTTCATCAACGTCCTCAAAATTGCTCCTGAGTCCGCGTTTAAGTTCGCTGCTTACGAGCAGGCCAAAAGTGTCATCATGAGGAATTTTGGAGCTGCCGACCGGGAGCTCAGTATTGGGGAGAGGTTCGCAGCTGGGTCCTTCGCAGGAGGCTTCGCTCAGAGCGTCATCTACCCTATGGAGGTAAGTCAACTTCTGCACAAATGTCCTTGCAGACTTTATGTAGATTTTTACGTGTGAGTTGCTAACATGAGTTTAAGATTCGGATCTTTCATGGTTTTTGACGAGTTTTTTTCGCGCTGAAAATTTGTTGGTTAAAACAAATATTTAATTTTTACGTAATTTAACTGTAAAAAAGCGATTGCATTTCAATTTAATTATTTCTATTAATTCAATTATCAAAATTAATAAAAACTGAAGTACTGGACATAATGATCAACGTAAATAAATATAATTTTTATTGTGCTAGTTCAGGGTCCGCAGTTGCTTATATTGCTGTCTTTTTCTTGAAATTTCATTGGCTGTTCAAAGTATTCACTACAGTAAATTTTGTTTGCAAGCTCTGGTCGTACGACGTGTCCTAAATTTAATCCGATATTCATAAAAACACATTTCATATGCCTAAATGGTCCCGACTCTTTCGGTGCGAGATAGTCTGAAGTGCTGCTATCCTCACTACGACTACTTCTTATGTCTTTCTTGAAGTATGACCTGTGCTTGAGTGCACATATGTGAATGTCCCCTGATTTGGAAAGATGGCCTCCGTACGTGTTGGTTGTTGTAACCAAATATATTAGGATACTAATTCACAGAAAAGAGAACGCAGCCTCATTGCAGAGGGGAATTTTTATTTTACAAGAGGGAAAACGCGTGTCATAATTCCAGCAGTTTTACGACATGGAAGTTTTCTGTTCTGCTTGTGTTGTAGAAAAATCTGTGCTGAATGTTCTGAAGTAAATATAGAATCGTGGTTAAAGTTGTGTGTAAAGCAGTTGTATAGAAACATTTCGAATATTATTGTCGTCGAGTTGGAGAGCTTTTTGCGCAAGATAGATAACACCCAAATATCTGGTTACGCTTTAAGCTGTAGTTTTTTGTTAACTCAGGGTTACTGATGAAATGAAAACCACTGAGTCGTACGACTTTGCATCATTGTTTAATTAAGAGTGATCAGTTGCATGGAGATCCGTGCTCGGAGCCCCTACACTGATCCAGTTGCTAATGTGCCTCGAGTTGAACTTTACGGTGAGACTGTAATGGAATTCGAGAATGTTCACTTATGCGTCGAAGCGATAAAATTTCTTTACTCTAATGTATAATAATCTAATACTCCTATACTTTGATGCACATTTATGTGAAATATCGTCTGAAGAGAAGTGGGTAGATAGAGTTTAAGGGGGTCATAGCATTTAATTCATCAGGATGGCCGTCTTCTTGCTTGTGTTCTGACCCTATAATTACCAGGGGTACTCTGTGGTCCCGTTTCATAAGGCTGTTCGTAGTTTTCGTGGAGAGCGAAATGCAGTGTTATGGCAAATTTAAACGAGATTGAAGTTAATTTTTCGTACTTAAGGAAATGCAAGTGTTATTGCAACAATTATTCGGTCGTTATAGGGTTGATCGTAGTTTTGGGCCCCTGAGGGTCTAAGCCTAAGCTTTTCAGAGGTACTGTGAGCAGTGTAGGATAAATAGACATGTGCTGCTGGAAGTATCTTGGATACAGAGTCTTAATGAGAGGTTAACTTTGTTAGCCTCTTAACCTCTAAGTGTTATAATGTACGAGTAGGTTTGTTCATTAGCTCTTCAACGAAGTTTGAGATGCGATGTCCCATCGCATCACACCCGCGTCGCACATTCGCTAATGAAAAGCCGAACTCGACGTCGATGTTCACATGATTTTATTTGTTCTATTTTTCAGGTGCTCAAAACTCGGTTGGCACTGCGAAAAAGTGGCCAGTATAAAGGCATCTTCGATGCTGCCCAGCAAATCTACAAGCTTGAAGGTCCAAGGTGAGATCAATATTTATTCAGAAGAAATGTTTTCCGTATCAGGTATGACTTGCAATCTTTAATTTTACACTTAAATTTTTATTTTTTTGAATAACATGCCGACTATGCATATATTAAAATCAAATTAGATACTGCTATTGGAAAAAGAAATCACTACTTATCATCAGTAAGGAAGCGTACCGTTCACAATTTCATATGAAGACCACCATTTCAAGGTTGTACGTTAAAACCAAATAAAATGCGTTTGTGTCTCTTACAGATCGTTCTACCGCGGTTACGTGCCAAACCTGCTCGGTATCATCCCTTATGCGGGCATTGACCTGGCAGTGTACGAAACCCTGAAGAAGCGCTACGCTCTCCTCTCACCGGGCCAGAAAGACCCCTCTGTGTTCGTGATCATCGGCTGCGGAGCGCTCTCTTCCACCTGCGGTCAGCTCGCCTCTTATCCTCTGGCTCTGATCAGAACGCGACTCCAGGCCCAAGTGCTCACCAAGGATACTGTGTTCAAGCCTGACGTTCCCACGACATCCTTAGGCATTTTCAAGCAAATCATCAAAAAAGAAGGTCCTCTGGGTCTTTATCGAGGCATTGCTCCTAATTTCATGAAGGTGAGGTGATCTATTTTGTGTTTTGGGGTATGGCGTATGATTTATTTGTATTTTAGTTTTTCTCGTTACGGATTTGGTTATTCTACACACTGGTCAATGAATTAAAGTAGTGATGCGTATGGAAGTGACGTCACACAGAAAAAAATGGAAACAGGGACGGCACATATGATTTTTCTTATGATCTGTGTTCATATGTTAAACCAAGGAATCCTTACATTGTAATTCTGTGTTTGTTAGGTAAATATATAATTCAATATCAGAATTTATCGATAATCTCGGGAAAGAATGACCAAGTAGTAGTTTGAAATATGTAAGTGATTCTAGTTTTTATTCGTTTTTACATGCTATGGCAACTATATGGTTTCTTCGGTGTATGAGCTCAAGAAATAAGTTATTTTACGTTTTCGTTTCAGGTTGCCCCTGCTGTGAGCATATCTTACGTCGTATATGAGAAATGCCGTGAAGCACTCGGAATTCGCATGACCTAAGGCTGCTTGCAGAGTCTTGTTCTTCCGCCACTCGCCAATGCTGTTTGACTGCCATCGATACACCAGCAAATACGCGGTATATTTTAACCTGTTAACGGTCACTACCCGTGGCTGGCGTGCACTCACACGGTCTGTGTAGTCCGCAGTGACCTTGTGAACGGAACAACCTCGGCGTCCACATAGGTCGAGAGTGACCGTTTACGGGTTATGGAGGTGGCTCTGCCTCATTCTTTTATTCTCTTCAGCGTCGTACACTTGGATCTCCTTCCTCTTTTTGTGGATATCATCTATTCTTCGTCCTGTGGGTTGGCGCTTGAGAACTCTGCATGCTATTTTCATGTTATGAACGCATTTAATGGCATGCTGTACGACTGTCATTCTTGAGGTACTAATTACTGTAGGCATTTGAATTCAAGTCGTGGTAAAGTTGTCTCATTTGGGAACTATGGATTTTCAAATGAATTCCTACAATTATTTTAAAACGGTCTCAGTAATACAGGTATTATTGTTGCCAAGTTCTGACTATAGTAGCTCCAGCCATTATGTGCGCTGGTCCTTTACCAAATGTTACTTATGTAATTCTTGTGTCAAAGGAATTGATATTAATATTGATTATTAATTATATATTGTCATAGTTCTTAAATATAAAACTGGAAGTTTAGTTTCGGTCTCAACTTCTTGATGTTCTTTTCAATGCAATGAACGATGAGTATATTTTCGATTGAGATGGTTTATTTAACTGACATCCCAACAGTTTAACTTTTACACTATATTCAGACTGTAAATTTATCACACCCCCCGAGTTCATAAAACCTCCATTTCACTTATGAATTTCACTTAGGCTTCATCTTGTCTCAACTGTAGAATGTACTTAATAAAGAATCTGTGTTAATGATTTTTCAAATGTAGTTTCAACTTGGAGCTAGCATCCATCAAAATGGCTTCATCGTTCAGATTTTCTGATGTGGATAGTGACGCGGTCGTTACTATTTTCGCTCGTTGTGATCACGGAAAGGATTCGCTAGGGCTGAAGTGAGAGTACCTATTTGTTCGGTGATGACCTTCCTTATTCAGTATTATGTTTGGTGGTGCGTTCAGGCAATATGCGAATCTTAATGTTCGTGTTGTGCTTTAACAGAGGCAGTTTGTTTTAAAGTAGTTGTCATGTATTACATCATGTTTTTCGGCTCGCTCCCTTATTTGACAGTTTGACAAGTCATGTATGCATTTTTACGAGCATGTTTATGAGCTGAAATAAAGACGGTTTCTTCCCTACATCATTGGTGTATGAGTAGAGAATATGTTTCTTCTCTACATCATTGGTGTATGAGTAAAGAATATTTGTTTCCTGTGCCAAATGTTTCAACGAACGTTGTTGATAAATGAAAATGGGCAAGTAAATTTAACAATTTTTGGTCCGCATGCTTCGTCTAGAAGCGCCTTTAATGAGTGTATTTTCTTGATGTGAGAGTATTTCAATCAATCTTTCCGAGTTTCTCAATAATTCTTCTGGCAATGGATTTTTTATTTTACCTTACTTTTTGTATTATTTATCATCCGGCACCGTCTCCCACTTCAGGTGATGCATTTACATGATTCATTTTCTTTTTCATATAGAAAGAAACTGATTTGAGGCGAAAAAAACAATTTTACGTTACTTCGAATACTTGTGTTTACTTTTAATTTGAAGGTATTCGCTCTGAAACACTATATGCGGTTAACTATTGAAACATTGATGATGAAATAAACTTCAGGGAAAGGTGTTTTGCTGGGGATTGTCTATTTGGGTATTAGAGACACGAAAGGAATTTTGAGAGTCGGCTCTGTTTTGGACTCGTCTCGAGAGGAGAGGATTTGTCATTTTGCTTCTACTATCGTCCTCGAGAGCATTTCTTGGAGGCCATGTGTTTTTCAGGGGACTCGTGATGTAGTTTCGATACTGAAATTAGGGACGGTACCGGCTTTATTTTTTTGGCATTTCTTCCAGGGGTTAGATTCATCTTTGCTCGTTCTTTCTTTTACCTCTAGGGAAGTTTGCTGATGAACGTCCTACTCTTTATCATGGCCATTTTACGATTCTCGACGTTAAAATAGTACTCTCGAGTTTCAGTGGAGGTATACTAGTCAGTTCACGCTCGTAAGGAACCAAGCATTCCCCGAGATAATCTCACGAGTAGCAATGTAGGCGGTACTAACGGCGACCGTCTATTATTGGTTTACTTTTGATTTACGAAGGCTATTTTATTCATTTAGCCTACGTGTCGCAGAGGTTGGTGATTACTATTTTTTTGCCGATTTCTGGTTAGCGAAAATTAATATTGCTAGTTTTTTCCGGAAGTAATCGATTCGTCCTGTGAGCCAATTCCTGCTGCGGTGTGAAAATGTTATTTTTTCATAGTTCACTGCCATTTTCAGAACTTCTAAAATATTCACGCCTTATTGAATTATATAATTATTGATCTGCCTCTTGAAATCATTCATTGAAATATTCTTTAAGTGTTTGCCTCGTATATTTCGATCTCAGTGGCCTATTTTTATGCCTTAGTTCATTCTTATGAGTGCGTTCATTCATGTTAAACTGCGTTGATGTTCTGCTATGCTATGAGACAATCTTCACCTTAGAAAAATATTTGTTGCTTCTCGAGCGGTCTTGATTTATCCAGGGAATAGTTTTCTTTGTGATTTAGATTCGTATTTTCACGTTTCTACTCCGGAGTTGCTTAATTGGAGTGTCTCGTCCTGTCTATGAAGAGGTGTCGACTCGTGTTGGCTGAGGAATTTCTGTGAACTACATTGTATTCATGAGTTTGTGCATGCCACGAGAGTCCTGAGTTATCTACTAGCGATTTTCTTCCAGTCGAAAAAGAACAATGTATTCTTTATTCTTTTGCAGCGTGTTATTTCAGCGCGTGCTCCGAGATTGAATGGTGGAAGTGTACATCGCAGGTGTTTTTGCATATCCTGTATTTAGTTCGGGTGTTAGGCCTTAGTTCGCTCTTTCCTGTCACAGGAAGTGACTAACATGGCGATGTGGAACACATGATCGAGCTTGATATTTTATTTTGTTCCTGTCTTCGCTTTTCTATGTGCAGCGTTGCTAGTTCATATGTTGGGGCCTGGCTTAAGTCTTGAGCTGTGGATTTATTCTTGTCTTGTATGTAGTAAATCAGCAAGATGATGCATAATCTAGAATGATTTCGGAGATCTCGTTCATAAGAAGTGGATATAAAATGTGCGATCCTATCTTGTATTATCAGCCTCTAACCATTCCTCGGTACTTACCAGCGTATCGACGCTGCTTCAATTATTTTGAATAAAAATCCCTTCTTTGGTTTTATTACAACTAGATTTTCTATTGACGTTGCAGGAAAAGTGAGGGCCTGTGAGTGATTTTCCTCTGGAAGTTGAATTATGTTTCTCTTAGTTTCCTCACTCGTTTTGTGTCGCTTTGTCGGGTGTGTAGTTATCTGTGGTGGGACTCCCGTGGATGCTTCAGTCACATCCCCGTCCTAGGTGGTGTTCGCTTTAGACGGGCAGGCCGTCTAATTTTTTATGTTGACTACTTCTATTAGTGTACATTGTAGAAAGTTGTTGAAAAATACTAGTTATGCCTTGTCTCCATTGTTGATACTTGTATAAGCTTGATAAATGTGTAGCTTTTACTGGTAGCGACATCTTTTGCAAGCATTTTGTATTTGATCAATGTATAGTTAAATTAGCCATCATTTATAAAATCGTTCGTCTTATACCAACTCACATGCATCATTTCATGTTCCGGACATCCATTAGTCTTGAATGTTGCATTCTTCAACTTGATCATTTGTGACAGCGTAGGTCTTGAGCCGAACGCATTTCCAATTATCAACATGAATTTCCGGATGTAACTACCGCAACCTTTTGAGTTTTTTTACTATGTCTAATATTTATTTACATTTCAGAGGAAGTCACCCAACGGATAGTTTTCATTTAGGCTGGGTCGAATTTTGTAAAGATCTATGCAATTTCTGTATTTCATTTTTCATATTTCGTGCATCGATTGTAGTTGTATTGGAAGTTGGCCTTCGAAGTTTCATGGGTACGATCCTGTCTGCTTTCTTTGAAGAAAGTTATGATTTAAAATATTATGTCTGTTCTTAAAACTTGCTACTTTACTAATGACAAAGCACATTTGAGCCTAGCATTGTTGATGCAAGTTTCAAATTTTACCTTTCTTCGATATAAAAAACTCTTACATCTCGACTGATGCTTGTCAATAATCCTAGAATTTAATTAACAATGGGAGGTAAAGTTATGTTTGTTACAGCTTTCCTGATTAGGTGTTATAATTTCAGTCGCAGAGTTAGTGAATGCGCAAATTTGGTTAGTTTCAAAATAGGATAGCTGATACATGGGTAATAGTTTTCATTTATGCAGACGTTACGTTGTATATAGACATGAAGAGCTCGATGCCACATATTTGCTGAATTTTCTGAGAACAAGTTATTTTACAAGCTCTGTTAGCGGTAGTATGAATTGCAGCGCTTCACGGATTCTGACTATGTCGCGCCGGAAGAGAAGGAATCGTTTAGTATGGACTACAGAGAAGAGGAATCGATACACAAGGTGTTCTCACAATTAAGCAGCTGCGGATAGAAACCGCAAGTTGAAGGAAAAGATGAAGGACGTGAAGAAATAAAGTGGGCACAACAGGGAAGTTTCAAAGGCCTACTTTTTAGTTGCGGATACTTAACTGCATCCTAATACCGTACGGGTCACAAATCTATAATTGTGTGTCCAATGCACCTTGAGTCGATGTACGAGCTCGATCTTCGTTTGGACACAATTGTGTACTTTTCTGTATGGATACGGTGATAGTTTCGAAAGAGCAACAATTTTAAAAAACAATATTTTCCGAGTTTTCTGGAAACATGATCCCCATGGTGTAGCATTATGTAACTTTGCCTCCCAACTTCGTCACTCAAATTTTGTAATTGTATGGGTTCATTTGTAAGGCACTATTCTTTGGAGAGCGAAAGAAAATTAAAAACTAAAGTCTAATTACACACACTTTATTTCAACGAAGCAAAATATTATGGTTGTTCTACAATGTTTCATTGCTTCTATACAGCGGGGCCAGCCGAGTAAGAAACGTCCAGTACTCGGCACACACCTCGGGGAGACGGATAGGCTGGAGGGGCAATGCAGGCAGCGTCTCGACTTCAACTTTAACTTGGCTACGAAATTTGTTTTCTCCCATAAATCATCGGATATTCTGAAGCAATTTTGAAATGCTTGTTGTTTATGAATATATGGTTACACAATACCTTTTTGTCTAGCGTGGTAAAAGTCGAGAGCGCGTTCGCGTAGGTTACTCTAATTTTGGTTCCATTATATTAAGAAAGAACTATACACTTAAGTGATATGTTGAGGGCGCGACATATATATTTGTTATAATGTGAAAGCATACTTTACAATCAATTGGATATTAATTATACAAAGCTTCTTGATAATTTTATCTGAATAAGGATTTCTCTATTGACATTGAAAAATTCACACTAAGCAAAATTGCCACATGAAGACTGAATTGTCAACACAGTATTCGAAATAAAACTTCTAAAATAAAGGCCAAGTTACACAATACGAATACGCTAGATGAAAAAATGTAAAAAATCTAGCGTACGGTAAAATATTGAAAATGCGACTTCTCAAGCATTGAATTACTTTTCGTTTCTTTAAACGAGATTGTTTAAATTAGCGCAAGGCAGTAAGTAGTTATGGGAAGCGTACATGCATACGATTAGTTCAATAAAATCATGAACGAACTTATGAATAGTTTCCTCTTAAAGAACTATAAAGAAATGAGCATAAAAGTCAATAAACTCTGCTATAAATACATTTATCTTCATACAATCCAACGCGGGAAATCTAAACCCGAAAATATCTTTCGAGAGACAAGCTTCTTATATCGCAGAGCTTGCATTTTGGTATAGCAAGTTCTCAATTACACACTTATATTACTTAATCTTCATACATGAACAGTTCTCATGAACGGTTTTGAACCTTCAAATTTTCACAATACCCTTTAATTACCTTCTTGAATAATGATAGAAATATTTCACTTTGGGCGAATATTACCTGCATTTTCGCACTACACTAGAAAGATTTTCGTATGAAAAACAGATGTTTGCATACCGAAGAAATTTACGAACTTGAAAGCACAATTACGTTTACTCATTCACGCTAAATAACCTGCACCAATAGAGAATCGGTTCACGAGGCACAAGAAGGCACAAAATGACGGTACAAGTGGGCACCGTTCACATTAACGACATCGGGGAAACTTAAAGTTTTAACTTTTCTGTCATAACTATATAATACATCAAACTAGGGCTGGCACAGAGGTCTAAAATCAAACGCAAGGCGTTAAATAAGCCAGATACAACGTGAAAGTCCCTACCCATGTACTACGTACAAACTTCAGATTCTATGAAATTCTAGTTTAATAAAGATCCACAACACCTAAGCTCGATCGAGGTATTCATAAATTATTAAAATAAGGAATTCTAGTCACTGTTTTTCACAACACCTTTCGATTTCATTTTAGTCATTAAGTCAGTAACGCTCATTTATCCACACAGTGAGGTATTAAGATAGAGCCTAATCTAACACGATTCTAATAAAGAACCCGTGTAAAATATGAAAACAATTGAACTCAGTTAAAAATGAAATGTGTGACACTTCTAAACGTGTAGCACCAATAGTACCTCAAAACTAAAATCTGAATTTAATTTAAACTATTTTGGATAGTCTTTAGTATATTAAAGTGAACTTTCCTTCAAAAGGTTATTTTTTACGGCACACTCGAAAAAAAAAAAAAAAAGCGAGAGGTCTCCATACGGTGTCCGATCCGAGCACAGTGCGATTCCGCACTTGAAATCCAAAACTTGCGAGTTGATACTTTTTCATAAATTGTAAAAAAAATCACTGACATAGCACTTCAAATAGCACTACTTCTGGTAGTTGAACACAAAAGTTGGCTTCCTAACGAATTATGATGACTGTTCAGCTCATCCAATGAGCTCCGCCCAATGGCTCGAAATTTTTCAAGAAATTGTTAAATGGGAAAAGAACAAGTTTAGTACAATCGCGGTTATTTCAAAAACTTGCAAAAGAAAAAAAATTGAGTACGAATCACACTTCAATAAAACCTCCCCAGTGATTAGTGTACTCAGCAGTAAAACTATTTAGCATTTAAACGATCGCTCGGCTGAAAACAAACACTGGTTATTTAAAATCATCAGTTAACCTTGTTAAAATTTAACCGAATTGGTTTCCATGTATAAGTATCGAATAGATTAGTCAGCGACTAATGAGAACCAATGACTAATGCACCCACTGTAATGTACGTCGTAATTCAATGCAGTACCTGCGCAGTAGAACTTAAGTGGCAGCACGGCTTGAGATGCCTGTGGGTAAAAACTATATTACTTCTCGATCAAGACATTAGAAGTGACATTCCGACATTCTCGCGTAGAAGAGCAACGGAGTTATTCCTCGGCAGAGATGATTAAACATACATTAACCCGAGCTAATTTACAAGATCACGCGAAACTTGTTTCACTTCCAAATCAGACCAGCATATCAATCAAAACTTGGACTACGACCAACATGCGTTCAAAAAGTTATAAAAAGTATGATAAGCAGTTCTCGCTTGCAGCGGAAAAATCACGATCTAATCTAAGTAAGTTTAATCACAATTGAAGGCAATAACTATCTTGTCGAAGACAAGACATGTTTAAGACAACCACGAAGGCAATGAAAATGCTCTTTCAAAAGAGCCTGAGCAGCACATTGGCGATGCCACACCGCGTCGTATACCAAGAGTATGATCGGCCGCACTAACACTTCGAAAGAAGAGGACCAATTACCAACCTAGTAACGCTACGAACCGCAAATGAATTCTATGACACAGACATTGTCCTATTAATTAATTATCTCGAAAGTAATTAAATACGGTAATGGGAATTTTTTAATGAATTACCTAGTTAGATGAAAGAACGTCTGTAACATGCTCAGAAGTTGTCAGTAGACACCATAAAAAAACGCCAACTAGCAACGTGCAGGTTTTCCCACATTCATAATTCTAAATAAACTTATCAACCATAACTGTTTCGTTAGCCCAGGCAGCATCAAATTTTAATCAAACAATTTTGGAAATTTATCGAGCGCAAGTTTACTCCAACAACGCATACGCGCATGGATGATTTATAGTATAGTTGTTACAATCAGAAATAAAGTTACAAAAAATCCAAGTATCCTAATAAACATCTATGCAACATAAAAAACACTTAGTATGTTCAATTAGATGTGACTCTTGAACACAAGCCTCCATAAAATCTACCGATAAAGAAATGCTCCACTTGGGAGTAAAATTGCATCAGCTCAAATGTAAATGTGTACTTGTCAGACGACAAGGTTTGCAGAACATAATACGTATATTATACTTAACCATTCGCCAGCGAGCGCTATCGGCCGCTAATTTACAAATGGTCAATGAAAGCCTCATTTACAAAGCATAAACATAGGTTTGAAGAAAGCAATTGAACGAATCAGATATAAATGTAACGGATGATTTAAATTTAACGGTCCTGCATTTGGTAAGAGCGGTTAGTAGAAGTAGAAGTATGCTCAATGGTGCGCTCTATTCTGTTAGTGGCGGTTTGCAGGACGGTCTCCGGGTTACTGGTGTTGCTTAGTCTGATGCCACTGCGGGACGTGTTAGGGCTTTGATTGGCAGAGTTAGAGGTCGACTTACTCTGGAAAGCTTTGAGTGCCTCCCTGAAGCTAGGACCATCTTCTACTTCCGAGGTCTCCGGTTCACTGTGCGCGGTCTGATTGGTGGTGAAGGTGGTGTGGTACGTGCGGCTTGTCACGTTAGATGATCCGTACCCGCCGCTCCCACGAGAATCGTTGAGAGAAAGGTTGTGCATGGGGCTAGTTAAGTGATAGTTTACGCTCGTGTTGGCACTGCCGCTTGTGCTGTTTGTGACGTTGTGTTGTATTGTACTGGAGTACATGCTTCGTTGCACGCCTGATGTTTCCAGTGGACTATCGTACCTGCATTTACAGTGAACACGTAAGACAAAATGCATCATGATCAGCTGCAGTCAATGAGTAGTTTCAAAATAAGTTGCAGAATTACAACCCCTTGTGCCTATTATTATATGCTTGAAAAAATGCAATGTTTATACAATTAAAAAATGGTAGAACATAGATCACAACTTGAAAGAAACTTTGAAAGATATTTCACGTATATGACGAGTAGGACAAGGATCTTGATCTACTTACCCTGACAAGTTACCATCGGTGTCAGACTGGCCACTCTCGCCGGCACGGTACTTGGCCTGGCGGATCTTTTCGAGTTTAGTACGGGCGCCCATCAACTCTCTTTCCATTCGCAACACCTGAAATGCAAATAATTATTGCAGAAATACAATACAGGCGAGGATTGAATAGTAAATACCACGTGTTGCTTCAATATATACAAGTAATATCGAACATGGAGTAGTAGTCTTAGTATAAGCACAAAGATCATTAACTTTTCGACAACAAAGGACATATCACCCCGAATTCACAGAAACAAGTATTTCACGTTTTACAGAAAAAAACAACACAAACTACTAAACAAAGTATGATATCGATCACACGTATACAATTTCAATGCAAAAAATGCTACACGTGCCAAAGTAGAAGTCAAATTGGCCATGATAAAACCATTCCACAGTTATACAATTTCACTTTAATAGTAAACTGGTAGAAGAGTCTCAGAATATAACACTATTCTCATTATTTGACAGTTTAAATTTTAGAGACAGAGAGTCGTACGTTGAGTCATACTCGCATGAGGCACAAGAGCTGTGTCCCGGATCTAGATTTTTGAAAGAATGTTGAACAAATCGAGATCTCAGAGCTTCCGCGTCGGAAATCAATCATTCTGTTTCCGTTAGCATGCCAACCAGCATGGCATCAGCGTAGTGGCCGCGATGGCCGGAGAAACTCGTACGCCGAACAGCAGTGTGCTTCGAGCACTTAGCTAATAGATGTTTAACAGTCACAGGGACAACGTTCAAATGGTGCACCGTAGTATTTTAGCATTGATCGCAGAGCGGCTGGGGACGCCGCTCTATAAGGTAACCGTGAGTTAGTCCGGTGTGGTATGCGCTAATGGTATTACGCTACCTCCATGCGGCGATCGCGACTTTGGATGAGATGCACTCACCAACAGTGGGCTTTATGGCCTTTAATTTATTGTTAACTTCAGAACTCGAACGCCGTTGCCATAATTCTTTCACGTCAGTTTTGATGAGAGAGGCAATCTCGATAAGGAACTGCTAGATTAAGCGTTATCTCGTCAGTTGCGGCAGCTCTACTCGTTTTAAGGTCGGCTCTTTCACTTTCTGAGATCCCCACATGTTCGGGAACCCAGTAGATTTTTACCTGCTTCAATACGAATACGTTCGTGTAAGAAACGCTGCAACTTTACTAACTAAGGTGTGGTTACTGTTATACATTTTTTCAGCGTCTACGACGTTCATGGAATCCGTGAATATAGTGAAATGTTTACTTGTGTGTTCTTCGATCATTTTCAATCGCTCAATAAGGGCATGCAGTTCTGCACTAAGCAAGAATAATCGAACGATACATTCACGTTCATAGAAAAAACGTGCTGCTAATATAACACTTGTGAAATATTGGCATGCATGGATTCAAAAGTCAATCACTTTAGTTCATCAATCGACGTTTCTTCATCGATTTTTAAACAATTTTCTATAAATAATAGGAGAATTTATATAAATTAACAATAATTCAACTCTTGACGTATTACGAACTGCTGACTATAAACACTCCTATCTAAAACAAAAAATTATTTTATAACACCTGCAAAACCATATTAGTCCTTTGGAGCGAACATGAGCTATGAATACGAGAAAGATAGATTCAATTAACTTGAACATCTAAACTCGAACACACAAGGTGTAGCAAACTGTGTTACCAAACAGTGTTTGATTATGAAGTATTCACTAAAAATCGGTAAGCTAACAAATGCTGTAATGTCGTTCGCTCTGTACACTGAAAAGAAATTGCACCTGAACCTCCCATCCACAGACACCCTATATTAATGGATTTCGAATGTAACGGACAAACTCTGCTGGCCTGAATACATACCCGAATTGCATTGGCCAGATCGTTCGGGACGGAAGTGCAGAATATTCACGTCATCGGATAATCTCTCCCTCCTATTAACCCAATCACCAGATTTCAACTGTATACGACATTCAATAAGCGCTTAATGAACGATCAAAGTGTGGTAATATCATTCGTGGCAACCTGTAGTGATCACTGTACGTAGTATTTTAGTAAATTGAGCGTAGTTCCGCACCTGCTCCCTGGCATCGATTTCCTGCGCCATGCCGCCTACGAGGCGCTTGTTCACAACGAGTGTGTGTTCTTCTTCGTGCTGGATGGCTTGCTGGGCAGCTCGAACCAGATTGTCGGTGGCCTTCTTGACTGCGTTTCCTGCTGCCTGCAGACGTTGCGTAGACGCGTAGTTCGGGTCCGCCTTTACCTTGCATGCTACCAGTAGCTGGGCCGTCGAACCCGCCACCTGATAATAAATTATCGTGAGTTTTAAACTCAAAGATAGAGGAGGTTATTTTACACCTAAATACTTTTAAAAACTATATCATTGCCACTCTTACAAATAAATAAATAGTTGAATTGAATATCTGTTGTCAAACTGGTCATCCCGGGCGTACAGTAAGTTAGCCAGAAGCAATCGTCACAAAAACTACTATAAGAGTCTTAGGAGTTTATGTAGCCAGCCTAACTATCATCAATCGCAACTAAAACACAATTTCTGAAAGAAAAACATTATTGCTAAGCGAACAGAATTCCTTCCATTTGAGGAAGGATATTATAAGACAGAAGAACACTACCATTCATCACCAGTTCATTTTTGTACTACTTCCAGAGTAGACGTGAAAAAAATTGTACATACCTGCTTAGCAGCTGAGATGAGCTTTTCTTCAGTAGCATGTCCCTGCACCAGGGCATTGGCAGCCTCACAGAGGGAGTGTGTGGCCGCGGCCACGAGTCGGGCAGCGGACACGAGGCCCTCTGACCACTGTGATACAAAGTAAGAAATCATTTCTTGAGATTAGATGATTACTTGTTTGAAGCTGTTCAGATAAATACCAATCAGAATGAAATTGTTTGTTATAAGTCTCACGAATATAAGATAAAGGGGTATAATTAAATGCGTTATTAGGTTAGACCTAACCTAACCTAACCCAACCCAACCCAACCCAACCTAACCCAACCCAACCTAACCCAACCTAACCACCTGGTACAACGGAAGCCAAAATCACAAAGCTTACTTATACAAAACATGGCGTAAAATTTGGACTCGGAAAGTCGTTGCCTGGCTCCTCCTATAGAGGGCTGCTTTAGGCAGTTTCACAGCGTTCTGAAACTTACACTTACGCCTTCCGAAAATTGGGTACTGGCAGTATATCCTTTGCATTTTTAAGGAAAATAGCCCAAATCAAATAAACAGTCTTGAATATATTGCGATAGATACATTTATCACACACGAGTATGACAGAAACGCTAGGAACTATAACAGAATTGCAGAAAAACTGGTATCTAATAAAATGCATCATACCAAATAAACTAAGATTAAAAATTATGAAATTTTGAGAATCTTCTTTAAAATATAGGCCAATGAAAAAGTTTTTGTTATCTATAACCATCGACTGAGTTTGATACAAAATGGCGCTGGATTCTGAGACATTGACCAAAATGTTTAAGTTAGTTCGTAAGAATATGACAAACTTTGCTTTTTATCAAGGCATCCTATATTCAATTTTTCTTAATAATTGGAAATGTAAACGACTATCGAGTTATAATATGCATGATAAAAACGCAATGAACTTGTATTCAACTTCCACATAACTAGGAAAAAAATTAATGCATCATACCAGATATACTTCGATTTAGATACTTCATTTTTGGATATTGAAGTATCTTATTATTCACCAATAAAGTTCTTCGTTGTCTACAGTTGCGGTATCAGTGTTCCATCAAGTTTCACATTATTCTGAAATAACATTGACTATAAACTTTGAAAAACTTGGTTAAATTTGGAAAATATTTCTGTACAGACCACGAAACCTGTACAGATTACGAAAAACACAGTTTTGCATGAAATATCCAGATTTCTTTTTCATTAAATAAAACGTACTAGAAAATCTCGTAAGATAACGATGAAACTTTTAGGCAGACAGAAATCAGTAGAGTAATTACTCAAGTTACTGTTGTACAATCATTCCGCAGGATTTAATTTTAGCGAATTTGTTACAAATTGTTTCCTACGATTTTCACGCCCAAAACGTCAGAGTAATGTACAGACTTTTTTACTATTTTCATTCGAAAATTCGAAATTCAGTCAAACACTTCAAGTACGCAAGCATTCCTGCGTAGATGATTGAAAAATTTATTCTTTGCAGAATATGTCTAGAATTTGTGTTCGCAATAAATACGCACTTTACACTTGCTGAGATTATTGATTCAAAACTTCATGTTAAAGACACACCTGTCCACTGTTGGAACTAATCGAAAAATGGTGTAACGTCTTCCTTGATTTTCCAGGATTAATTTCAGTGAAGGAATATCCCATCCATAAATATGTTTTTAAATGACTTTCAAGGCGAAAACCTTAGGGTACGTACGATCATTTTCCCATTTTCATTTGAATCGATTCAATGAAACTTTGTCACCAAACCAAATTTAAATTGAAACTTTTCATAAACGCGAATATTTCTATAAAAAAAAAATAAGTTTTTCAAAAGCTGTCAAGTATATTCGTTACTTCGTTCGGATACGCAATGCAGATGAAATTTATTTCAAAAATAAAATCAAGAATATAGTGCTAGACATTTTGACAAGCCACGTGGAATAAAATACTGGCAGCTATTTTGAACAGAGAAAGCCTTAACACTACACACACCTGTCCATCATCAGAAGTAACACTTGGGCGTCGTCTGACCCGGCCGCTGTCGACAAGCTCCCGCTGGGCCGTGCCTGCTGCTTTGACCAGAGCTCCTGTGGCTGCTGCGATGCTCTTGCACGCTTCCAGGATGATCTCATCGAAATTCAAATTTTCGTCAACCTCCTGGAAGTGGACAATCAAACGTGAATTAAATGTAATAGATTATGTTGGTCCTTTACAAAGGTTGTCTTCAGCGTGAAATTTGCATAATATGTGTATAGTCGGCATAATATGTGCAGATGGACACTGTACACAAACTATATTTAATACTCACATAAAAACTTCTAGCACGCAAAAAACGTTTGACTTAAAATTTCAAATTTCAAATTGAATATGAAACAATTTTTATAACAAAATAGCATGAAAATTAACCAATGCAGGAAGATACTCTCGATAAATAAGCGAATAATTTTCGAGGAAGATATTTCATTTGTAAAGGGGGAACATAGCCTCCAATTGGTTAGATGAATAATTTTACAATATCCATAATAATACCGTAGAACCACAAGATATCTTTCAACCAGGTTTATATCGGCATTTGAAAAATATAGACACAATTCAGTTTGTACAATTCACGAGTACGAGTTTTATAATTGTCGGCAGGAACCTGGGCACAACGATGAGTACAATTTAAAAAACTGACACTAAAGGAACCTGGAGTCAAGCTCAGAAGTCAACTTCTGTACGTCGAAAATACAGTAACTGCTGGTGGTCGGGGCAATCCTAATTTTTCAGATGAAATCTTAACACGAAGATACGGAAGCTGCAGGCGGTCGAGGGAATCCCAAACGTTTCTCAGAGGAAATCTTGACACGAAGATACGGAAGCTGCAGGCGGTCGAGGGAATCCAAAACGTTTTTCAGAGGAAATCTTGACACGAAGATACGGAAGTTGCCGGTGGTCGACGGAATCCCAAACGTTTTTCAGAGGGAATCTTAACACGAAGATGTAGAAGCTGCATGTTGTCGATGGAATAACAAAACGTTTTTCTAATAGAAGTAGCAGAATATTCGTAGAGTGATAATAATATGTTCGATTCTTAGTCGAATATAATCAACAACCAAGAATATCAAACATATCTCACCACCACTACGATCAACTCTCAATAACTTGCAATTTGAACAGATGGCTCCTTGTTGAGAACGATGATGGATTCAAAGTTTCTTGGCGGATTTAAGCTTTTTGTAATCAGTATTTTAATTATTATTTGATTGCTAAAAACCGAAAAAGGAAAAAACACAAATGTAGTTACAATCAATGAGTTCTTACTTGCATCAAGCTAAGCGTCGTATGATCATGGCACACCTTTGAGTAATGAATATGGAAGTGAGTAATGTTAATTATCAATATTGTTAGTTTGAGGCTTCCTAACCTCATGAAATGTAATTTAGAGAGAGTGAAAAGAAAGGAGCATTTGACATAGGCGTAAGAAAACGGCGAATCTATGGAGAGGGTGTAATGCCAAACATGATTGTTTGTGCATAGAAACTGCACGTTAAGAATGAAAAGAAAGAAAAGATTAATATGAAACAGCAATTAATGTTTCAAAATTGAAAAAAGTAAAGTGGGCACGAATGCTAGAACCCCTAAAGCCTATATATAGCTGTGGCAACCTAACAACGTCCCCTTGAAGACGCTAGTCCCCATAGCGCTCGATAGACAAACATAATTGGCCCCATTAGTCGTAGTCACTGCTAAAGGCTTCCTAGCCACATGAAGCGAGATCCGAAAAGAGCGAAAAGAAAAGAGCGAAAAGAAAAGAGCGAAAAGAAAAGAGCAAAAAGAAAAGAGCAAAAAGAAAAGAGCAAAAAGAAAAGAGCGAGAAGAAAAGAGCGTGAAGAAAAAAAGAGCGAAAAGAAAAAAAAGAGCGAGAAGAAAAAAAAGCGAAAAGAAAAAAAAGAGCGAAAAGAAAAAAAGAGCGAAAAG
>VOMN01062440.1:0-13094 GCA_014899125.1 Orchestia grillus
GAGTATTCTCGAGAGTACAGCCTGTTCATGTAACCATAAAAATTCTGATGCTCTTAAGGCTGAACTTGAGCGGTGCAGGGAAGGTATTTCACGGTAAACTATCCGAGCAGCGTGTAGTCAGGTTACCGGTAGGGTGAAACCTGTAGTGAAGGCTAGGAGTGGATGTATTGAGAGGAAAATGTAAGCTCCATTATGTCGTTTAATCTTGAGTAGAAAAGCTATCACTAACTTTACTATACTGAAGAGTTATTGAAATAAATGTTTATCTACACTTTGTTTGATTACCCATCATCTTTGAAAACAAAAATTTCGAAGATTAAGACTGTTGGGGGTTATACCATGTTTTCATTATATTTTTCAATGAAATTCATTACCATGAGGAGTTCATAAAAATAGCGAATGTGTTTTAAGTATTGTCAAAAGACCTGATGTGTGCATCTGAAAAAATTACCATAATTTACAACAGTGCATTCAGCCTCAGCAACAAAAGAATACTAGCAAACTTAATTTAATCTTGTTAATTATGTCTTTTATGCTTTAATAGAATTAAAAACAAGGAGACCATGATATTAAATATTTGTTTCTCGAATGAAATCAAACATAAGGATGTTTGATCAAGCTGGTGACTATTCATACGAACGTTCTATTGTCTAATTTAATTTAGTTTCACGTCTTTCATTTTCTTGTTTCCAAATTATATCAACAATGGAATGAAAAAATAATTAGAACTCTCAATTCGAAGAATATCTCCCGTCGGCACTCTCTAAAATTTTAAAAACACAAATCAAATAAAAATGTGTTGGACTCGGTATACTTTTATTAACCTACTTTCTCTTCACACCCTTGAATGAAAAATAAATGCTATTTTGACCTCAATGATTTTGATGTCAATTTTGAAAGACTTCCATTGGAAAACTTCAATAACCAAAATGTATTCTTTCAAGTACAAGCGGATGGCACAACATTTGCACGAATACAGTCAAATGACAATTTTTAATATCTGCCATGTCTCAAGAGAAAATTTTCTTGTATATATCATTTAATTCTGTTCCTTTACTCTGAACTTACTTCTCATAATGAAAACGAAAACAAAATGCCAACTTATATTGTTTTTGAGTACATAAAACAAAATGATTTCGATGCATTGAAAACCATTTGCAACAACCTGACGACGCTACCACTCTGATCTTCTAGCTCTGCTAGCTTCTCCCGGGGTCGGAGCAACTCTATGTAGATTCATTGAAATGGACTACTTTACGAAGACTTTCCTAACATTGCGAGTGTGATCGCTGCAAAAGTGATGGGTGAAAACGAGAATCAGCGACCAATATTCACAGATCATTTTTTGAGTCTATGACATGATGATAATCTAATCTTTCTTACACGCGTGTTATTGCAAGAATCTTCAATTAACTACAGTTTTCACAATCCAAACCATAAGCTAATTTCAATGACAAACACTTACCGGTCGTTCTTTGAAGTCGACGACTTGGAGTTGACTTTTTCTTTCTTGCGCATGTTATCGCAAGACTCTTTCATGCGGTACAGCTGCTCCTGCAAGTTCCTGTACTCCTGCAGGAACCTGTCGAGCTGCTGAGCGTGGTACTCGTACTGACGCGCCTGGGTTTTTGGAGTAACGTCGCCTTCACTGTGAAGCTCTTGTCGTAAAGTCTCTCCAGGTCGTAACTTTGCCAACTCCTCCTTCCGGGCTCTCAGTTTCTGTATCTCTTGGATGAGTTTCGACTGATCTGATGATGGCTGCTCCAAAGTTTGTAGTAATTCTTCCCTGGAGAGTCTTTGCTTGGGATTGGGAGGGTCGCTCAAAATGAGACGCTTGGATGACGAGCTCCGACTGGGATCACTCAAGTCAAAAATGGACTCATCGTCGAGCATGACGTCCTCCAAGAAATCCTCTCCCCTGAAATAAAATAAAAGCACACCGTCACTGCTGGATTTGAGCTAAACGGATGCCTCATGCAGTAAGAAACGTTTTACAGAAATGTGTTCGTAAATACAACAAAATGCCAGCAATTCAATTTCGGAATTTCATAAGCAATATGCGAGGCCTCAGCATTAAGCAGTGTTGAAAAATGAAATGTTTCTAGGTGCCTGAGGTTAATTTATTTGAGTCGCCGAGTCCGTTTCCGTAATACATCTCAACCGACAGAAAAACGCGACAACGCACACAACACAATCATCCACCACAGTGCAAAGCACGACTCAATTAAACACAACAACATAACACTACAAATCATAGCACAACACAACACAGCAATGCACAGCGCAAAATAACAAAAAGAAGCAATACATATGCAACAATCATCCGTGCTACGATATATTTCTCGGCACAACACCATGCAACATCGTATCTTGAGCAGCAAACTTAGCAACGTACAAAACCAACTCCATCGTTATGAAATCAGATGAACAACAATTCAGAAATCTGCAAGTACACGACCTGCTTGGTGATTTCAGGCCTTACTGATCACTAGTAAGCACACATATCACTTAGAAAACAATGAACCTTTCCTCAATAATCCTCCTGAAAATTTAGAGGATAGAACTCTTACGGATGTTGAGGTCTTGGCAAAAGCAACAGAATTTCCTTTGTTTGAGTGGCACAAAGAATTGGTTTAGAAACATCGTCCCGTAAAATTAATGTTCAGATTTTTTTTGTGAATTTACTAAGTTTCAAGGCCAGTGCATTGTATGAATGATATGCGTTCATTTGTCAAAAAAAATCACGAGTGAATACAGTTACGAGAATATTTATATTCGTTTGACTAAATTTCGGGCGATTACTAAGTGGCGAGAGGCCAACGCGAAATGTTTTGGCATCTTAATGAGATTTTCTGTTGTAAAAGCATAAAAATCCCGTCAGTAAACGAAATTTTCACGAGTCATCCCCATACACGACCTACTGATTGGGCTTCACACCAGACTTGAGAACATCAGTCCTGAACGAAGAATGTGAGATGATTTCGCTACCATCTAAACATGTCTTCTAAACCTAGTAGTTAACGTATTCCTTTCAGTAGATAAATAATTAGAATGAAAGTATATGGAATGGAAAAATCATGACTGTCATGACAGCAAGTAATTTTTAAATACAGCCGCTAAAAATCGAGGTATTGAGCAAAGTGTCTCGTCTAGATTGATCAGCACGCGCCGCTGTGGCACAGCTTCTGCCCCGCACTCCGCAGGCGCTGGAGAAGTTTGAACAAGCAGCTAACTTTCCAGACGACAAACTCATTTCATTGTACAAGGAGGACTTTGGAACTAGTCAGGTACTTAGCTGCGGGTAGTGTAACTTCTCCTTGTATTGATAAACTTCGTTTCAAAGAGTGGTATTGCCTTACGTAACGACGCAAATACCTGAGGGTGAGTTTGGTGCGGTGTTCTTGAGACATTTATAGTGTTTTAGAACCAACTAAGTCCTGTGCATGAAACCGGTAGCGTAAGGACAGGGTAGCAATCGTGTTGTGTAAAAACCGAGGGCGAGCCTACTGCAACCCTCATAGTTATAATGGTATTCTTCATCTATCAGTAAGTTCTAAGACATGAAGGATTTTTTGACATTGTACGGAACACGTCATTGCAACTTTTCAATTTCTACAATGTCTTACATTTAAAATTTTCAGCTGCTCTGTGAGGAATGCAGATAAAATCTCTGCATGAGATTAAAGCCCGTTTGCTTTATTCTCTTTGATAATAGTTCCTGAAATTCTAGAAAACCAAAAAATCAGAATTGGCGCCTTACTTCAACAGACCGCAATGCTGTGCTGCGATTTTAACAAGCCCGTCAATTCGTAATTGCTGCCGCGAATTCTGGGAACACGAATTCAATACTTCAAAATATCATTTTTTTCCTACCATGATTTGATTTGCTATGCATCACAATTCTTAAACAACCGCAATATCGAGTAACGAAAGTGGAACCACCAACTTATCTTAAAATAATTTCTTGTGTAGTGTTTTCACCATAGCATTAAGGCCAACGCAGAGCTTTAAAAACAAAAAAAAAATTAAGCCGAATTTTACTGTCTCTAGAATATAAAACTTTTCTAAAATGCAACTTATATTTTAGAAACTTTTGCACGAGCGTTCTTGTTCACTTTACCTGTTAGAATTCTCTAGATAAATACTTTTTTTCTTGAACTCAGCCCGGAAATGAACATGCATGATATCCCTTTGGAAATGTGGAACAGAAACTCAGTACATTGAGAGCTCAATTTCTCCATCCTTAAATTCTCCGCTTAATATTTTTTGAGGAAACATTGATTATCGATAGACCGATAGGATGATAGGATGTTCTAGTTTGAAACTTTCTTCAATACACACAGTGTTTAAAAGGAAAATTTTTCGACAAGTTCATGATTTGCGCGAAATTAACCTTACGACCTGAAATTCTAAGATGTTTTTCAAAACCATAAGATTGGACCCAAAATATATGATTCAACTCATAATTATTAAATTCCACTCATAATATTAACAGTGTACTCATAATTTCAAGATTTTACTCCGAATGATTAAATTCTGCTCTTAATGTTAACATTGTTCAAATAATTTTTAGATTCTACTCATAACGTTAACAGTGGACACATAGTTTTAATATTTTACTCATAATTATTAAATTCTACTCATAATCTCAAGACTCTACTCTTAGGTTTAAGATAATTATTCGATACTACTCATAATGTTAACATTCTCTACGTAATAGTAAAATTCTACGCATCGGCCGGAGTGGCCTGCGCGAAGGAGCCTTGCTCTGAGGACTGAGTTCCGAAAAGATGAATTTCAAACGATAAAATTTATGAGATTAACTTTGCGGAATAACTTTAAGAGCTTACGTTTAAGAATAAAAATTACGAGAATAACTTCATGGGATAAACTTTCCGAAATAACCTTCGGAAATGAAGCTTACGAGATTAATTTTACGAGACAACCGTACGAGATTAATTCCACTTGATAACCGTACGAAATTACATCAAGAAGTCCCATTTAGAAGATTACCTTTACGAGATAAACTTTGTGAGACTTACATCACAAGATCAACTTTGCTTCATTAATTTCACATGTTACCTTTATGCGACTACTTATAGAAATAAGCCGTAGAAGATATTTACAAATAAATCCTATGTCATGAACTTCACGAGATAATCTTACGAGATTTGATTTAAAAATAAAGCTTACGAGGTTCAATTCCCGAGATAAACGTTTTGAGATTACCCTCGAGATTGCTTTCACGAGATGATATAGCTTGATAAACCTGAGAAAATGAACACGCGGAATACAAACCACATATATTCTGAGTCAAACTATACGGAGAACTGCCTAAGATATAAACTGTACCTAATAGGTCGCATTGGGTAAGTCCTAGAAAAAAATATGTGAGAAACGATTCCATCGAGCTTTCTATCTAAAGATGGAAACATATTTTTCATGAGCTCGAATATACGTTGAAACCATTTCATGCTGCATGACAACAAGCCATTACAGCCCCACGGGCAGTACTCATTTCGCGTTCTTTTTCTGTTCTTCCAGTGCTAAAATAAGTCCATAATTCCCTAGAGGATAAACTCGTTTTTCCTTGGAGGGGGGAGACCGACGGGCTGTGCCGCACGCATAATAAGCGACTTTGTGAGGGAACAGAATCTGTTCCCGGTGACAGAAGTCAGACTTCAGCCATGGCTACGTGGACGGCGTGCAAGAATTCTTCTTATCGACCTCTCCGGACACCTTCCATGCCCGACCTTCTCAGCAACACCGACAAATGACGCAAAAACTCGGCGCGCCCCAACAATACATGGCGGAAAAGCCGACGTTCTGTTGTCCCCAAACCGATTGGGCAACGGGGCAGAAGTTTGACGAAAACAAGGCGCACAAAACCTGCTGTGTGGTGACGTGGGTGTCGGGAAGGGGCAGACGGCTCACAGAAAATACGCACATAAGACATAGAAGGGTTGTTGTCGCGGTAGCTTTTGGGTTACGTTGGAGGAAGTTGGCCAAAGAGGCTGAAATCTCAAGAAATATATAGGATCTGTTTCTTTATCACACGCATACCCAAGCGCACTGGTAGAGCAAAGATGGCTATCGAAAAAACATTTAAATGAAGTAACATATGGGCTAACTATTCTAAGTTCTTTCAACTGAACAATAACTACTTCTCTGTGAATCAAAGAATGATATTTGTATAGCTGCATTAACCGAACACATAAACACAATGGAACAAAATTTTCTTTTTGTTTTATTTCGGAGCTAAATCCATAATTTCAAAATTCCTTGTAACTAAGAAAAAGATAAAAATAATTTCAAAGCTATAGCCCTTTTCATCTTCTGTCATGTCAAAGAACTTTCAAAATTAGTAAGGTATGTCAACATGCACAAAAACACAAGAAATAAATACATTACAAGTATAATGCACAAGCAAAGTTTCACTATCCTGTGAAACTTTGCTTGTGCATAATACTTGCGCATTTTTTATTTCTTAACAGTAAAAGAAGTTAAGAAATGAAGTTAATCACCAGGAACAAAAATCCTACCGCATAATTCTATCGCTGTGTTGAATTTGACGTCGCACGACCCAGCAGTGATCACAAGTTGCTTTCAAGTTTCAGATCTACTGAACAACGATTGCGATGAAGGCAGTTGAATTTAGGCCCTTTTATTGAAGAACAGAATAGTTCGTATTTGCAGAGCCGTACATTTTCGCGTCATCATCGCCTGAGGTCGATGCTACCTTCAGGTACGAGTAGTATTCAATTGTATGGAGTTGAGATCTCGATAGGAGGAACTTTTTTTTGGTCATAAAGTCCACGTCAGGAGCAGAGTAAAGTTGTCGAAAAGTTCAGCAAAGTGGAGTTCACCTTAGCACAGATCTTGAAATGTTGATCAGAGAACAGAGATCATGAGATCTTGATCAGAGAACAGAGATCATGAGATCTTGGTCAGAGATCAGAGATCATGAGATCTTGATCAGAGAACACAGATTATGAGATCATGATCAGAGATCATGAGATCTTGACCAGAGATCATGAGATCTTGATCAGAGGTCTTGAGATCTTGATCAGAGATCATGAGATCTTGATCAGAGATCAGAGATCATGAGATCTTGATCTGAGATGAGAGGTCACGAGATCTTGATGGCAGAAACTTCTTACAAGTATCTGAGTCCATGTCAGAAGCAATGCTGAGTTTTATAAGAGTTTAGCGCCCTGTAGTTCGTGTCCGTGCTAGCGTTCTCCTCTGGAAATTACTAATTCAACTTCTGACCAGGCGTCATCAATAACAGGAACGTATATGAATGACAAAAATCTCTGCACGAAATTCCGAAGAAAGAACTCGCATGAGCTGGGAATATTGCAACTCTCAACTCGCAAAACTCCTTGCTGCAATGACGGTGCGCTTTGCTCACTATAAAGGAGCTACATATAATGCATAACGTGTGTCATTTCTAACTCTTTCTCCTGCGCGCTGCAAATTGCTTCCAAGTTTTACTATGAAAATTGAAAAGCTATGAATTTCTAAGAAGCAGCATGATAGCGCAGAACACAACAGCAGAGGCAAGTTTGTGGCAGGAGAAATGCTCCCGTTAGCAACAAGACGCTCAACTTTCAACTGCGAGCTCGTTCTATTCTTCAGTCATTTATGATAAGTATCATTATCATTGTATCTTGGTCAGCGAGCTGTGCGGTCATAGCATCTACGAGAGAATTATATATATTCTGTGGTAAAAGTTTAATTCAGCATAGAAATGCTCACACTCGTGTTAGACTTGTTCATTCACATGTTCGAATTGTTTACGTAAATTTTGTTGCATCAAGGAGGTAGGAATTACGTATAGATTTCCTTGCACTTTCGTGCATGTTGGACTTTCGGTTTAACGTGCCTTCGTGAAGCCACCCTGTGAATAATAGATAATTCCAGTTAAATTATTCTTAAAGGGAACGCAAATTGATGTCTTGTCCTCACTTTACTTTTTCTATTGCTATTAAATTATGTGAATTTATTCCCAATTTCGTTCGCTGTGACCCGTATCCCAATTAGAGAACCTGACCACTGATAAGTTAAAGTTGAGGTTCCGTTTTATAGTTTTCTTTTGCATCCGTGAAAAATTTATTTTACTGACATCGAAGAAATAGTACGTGCATACGTAGTGCAAGAAGGTAAATATATAGCAGTATACTATGTCTTTAATGCAATTTCTTAAGGCCAATACTTTTTTAATGTTATCGGTTTGCTATCAAATGCTCCGAGAATTTTCCAATCCTATATATAGTGCGCCACACAACGCGAGTCTATGCTTGCATTCTTCACCTTTGTTACGTTATTTTATCAACTGGATTTTATATTAGAAACCGAGAAACGTGACTTCAGGCAGAGTTATGCCTCGTCCAGGTATTGTATAATACAAAACTTGGTTGGTTTTCGACGAAGTCATGCTTTAAATCTCACTCGGGGAGTCGCTGAGAGAAAATCGGCTGCATTGAACGTGTAGTATATTTTTTTCCTTTTTACAAAATTTTTTCCTCTTTACAATATTTTTTCCTCATTATAATATTTTTCCTCTTTACAATAATCATTAATATTCATTTGACTTAAAAATAACCTCTACCGCAAAGGGAATTGAGCTATAATAAATATCTCATTTACAAAACCATATCTCTATCCTACATATATGTGTTTTTCTTGTGACCAAAGACAATTGTTATTGACCAATCTCCCCTGAACAATCAGAGCATGTGGGCAAGAAGACACACACGAAATAATTTTCATTTTGACTAAAGAGAAACTCCGGCCCTGTTTGGCCAGCTGGCGTTTTCCGAGAGACGCCTGACTTATCATCTCGAGTTGTGTTCACGAATTGATTGTCCGGCGAAGGAAGCGTTTGTTGACGTCATCTCCAGGCGCACAATACATAATGGTTGACGAAATGGATTGTCAACAAACCCGAGATTCGCACTCCACTAAAGACTTCTCAATACATGGACGCCATGGAAATCCTGCACATTGAATCTTGAGTACGTTTTAGGGACATCAAGGTGCATCAAAATTATGGTCTTTGATTTGAGAGTAAAGTAGAAAAATAGGATGAAGGATTAATTTCGTCCCGTTAATTCACATCGAAACATAAAAACATATTTTTGAAATGATTGGGAGAATAAGATATTCGAATTATCCAAGAAAATTGAAAGGGACACATCCCATCTCGCTGAAGTGACTTTGTCTATTAATAGAACTTTGTCTATTTAATAGAAAGCACTCAAGTTTAAATATACTGCAAATTGAAGGAAATTTTTTGAAGTTTGAGTGCAAACGCTGTTACATGAGTAGTTTTGTCGAGTTCATAACAGCAGTAAAAAGAACTTCAATACGATAAATACGTAAGCGTAATAAAACACGCGTTATTTTTCTGCACAGTACATTTGCGAATGTGTTATTTATGAGGCAAAAGTCAAAAGAACGATTGAGGGCTGCTCGGGATCTACGTTCGAGTATTGCTAAACTTTGCATGACCAAGACAACTTTTATCAGGGAATATCATTTACTTTTTGGTCGCTATCAAATTTATTCAGCATGAAAATTTATAGCCGTCATGTTTTTTTTCTAGAATTTTGGATCAAAATAATTTTTATTGGATACACTGTCACAGCCGTAAATGATCGTAACCGCTTCGAGATAGTTACACTGGCCTCTTCTCAGTCCAAGAACGCAGGTAAAGCAACAACTTCACGCCACGATGAAAGGGCCTCTAAAACTTTGGCAAATTTTTTCCGGAACATGTGACCCAGAATTTAGGTGGTAACGGGAATTGGAACAATTTCAGCGCATCGGGGTAGATCTATTCTGAAGTTCTTAGACGAGAAGTAATTACGAGAAAGTGAATAAGAGTGGGTATAATAAATATGCGTAGAAAAATGAACAAGAGGATTTTTGCCTTGCCATATACCTCATTTTTTGAAAACGAAGTAGCGAATCGAGAGCATTCTACTCGAGTAGGGAGCAATGACTGTAGTACTGCCAATTCTATTCAAATTGCGAGTTTCCATCTACCCTGAAAACAGCACACTATGTAGAGCAAAACGGACCACAATGTTATTGAATTTGGGGGTATGGGTCATTTGCAGAAAGCCACGGAATATTGTACTGAATTGTACACTGGCACATCGGAACCTGAGAAAACAGCCCTCAAACGTAGCTTCGTATCGGAAGCTAGAGACGCAAATGTATGATCCTCTATCTGTAGGGAGAATATGTAGAACAAATGGTAGTGCTATTATTCGCAGAATATCAGAGTTCGCGTCGGAAATTGTTGGGCTTCCATAATTTGTGGAAATATTCATGAGAAGGACACGTTTCTGCTGGGTGATACGTTAGGGATACTTTTTCTGAATCTTTTCGGTAGGCAAATAATATTCGGAGGATGGAAATTGCCAACAGAAAATAAAAAACTAGGTTGATGTGTGAGAAAAACAGGAGTGTAATTTGTATAAAATAATGGTGGGTACGCTCAAAAATTTAATAGTCAATAAATCATTCTAAATCTCAGAAACGGACAGCACAGTCGTTGTCGTGACCGTAGGTTTGGAAGATTGGCAAATTGTAACACAATATCTCCAGTTAACACGAAATAAAAATTTTCGGTTGAAGTACTGTAATGGGTAAAATATTTAGAGGCGAAGATGAAAGTCATTAAGAAAAATGCTGTACCCAGCAAAGGGGAAAAATTTTACTCAGGAAAGTGCGTTAGTCTTGTATTATTAGGCCCTGCTTTAAAGATCTGAACATCATTGGAATAAGTTTACTAAGCGAAGGTAAGTCAAAATTTTTACCTAGAAAATTCGTTCCATTTATATTGAGTTACATTTCACGCAGGACTACATGGCTTGAAGAAGCTCAAATTTCTTTCCTTGTGTTTCGTACTTATGAATATGAATTCCGACGCTGCCTGTAATCGTTTCCGACGTTATATTGTGGGCTCCCTGGCATAGTGGTAGCGTGGTGGTCTTTAACCGATAGGATTTGGGTTCGATACTCGGCTCAGGGAGGCATTTTCACGTGACTGCGGAGTACTTCCCTTGGAAAAGGAAGTTCAAGCCACACATTCCTTACATCCCCCACCACACCAGTAGTTGTAAGGCATTTAAAACCCGACGGTAAAAAGTGTTGGAATTAATAAAGGTTATACACTTACGTTCAGGCTGACGGAACGGTGCTCATGACTTGTGGGGAGCACTCGTTCCCTCCAAAGCATCAGAAAATAGACACCAATTCTTCATGGAACCAAAACATTTGTATCTGAATTACTTCAAGTTCGAGTTTGTGATTTTAAATTCAAGGTCGTTTTCATTTTCACACTTTGCTTCGCCAGACAGTAAATTTATACCTTGTGCATCGACGTATCGCTCGTCATGGAATATTTAGTGACACGTGTGCATACTTGATTGTTTTTAGCTCCCGTTGTTACTGGCCATTGGGCTCTGTTGTGTACTGGTTTCGAGTGCCGCTCACAGCTGAAAAGTAAGGATTCGATTCCTGGATGGAACGCACGGATTTTCGCGGAACCGCGGAGTGCTTCTCACATTGGAAAAGGAAGCTCAAGTTCACATCCCTCACGCGTCAGTAATTATATGGCATTGAAAGCACAACGATGGACTGACTGTCTGTCTACTGAGTCGGAATTTAAAAAATTCGGCCTTTTGGATGATTTTGTATACCCAAGCCTCGCAAAAAAGAAGGAGCTGACCGACTTCGTCGTCATGAACTCAAAAGAGTATAAACTCTTTAAGAAAGCCTTGTTTGCAATAGGTATTGATCTTAGCGCTCAATTCGTGCTTGCGCAGAACTGGAAAGAAATGATATTCGAGTCAACAACGCCCCGTTCTGATGACGCGATACCAATCCTTTGTTAACTTCATCGAGCCTTTTGTATTTCTCTGGTAATGTTAGAATGAGAAACTTAGACAATATTTTAACACGACAAGAATGTGTAGCAATTGATTTACACACTGAAAGAATTAGATACGAGAAAATTCCCGGGTTCAGAATCTCGTGTCCGTAATCCTAATTAGCAAGACTGCGTCATAGCAGGCAGTCCGTTTCAGTGATACACAAACCTACATAATTTCACGTGTGATTCCCCGTCTTATTCCTCGGCGTGGGGACGTTAGTGAATCGATGAAACTATTGCAATTTTTGGGGCGTGTTGAAGTTGCAGGGCATCGCCACCTCGACTTGCGGCTGCGTCAAGGATCCCATTGCGGAAAATTCTTCCCCAGAGCGACCTCTGCGGCTGGCCGCAATGCTTTAGAAAATCGGTTGTCAATATTTGAACTGGGCTAAAGCGGCCTGCTGGTCGGGTCGATCGTGACTCTTCTGTCCGAGTTCATTTTCATCGAACCACTCTTTTATTTTTTTTAGCTGTGCAGTGCAGAGGATTGCTACGTGGCTTCTTTGGAAACTCTTTTAAAACTCTTTTTTTAACTTTATTGTCATGTATATCTATTAACGTATAAAGTGACGACGATATGCGCGTATGCTCGCTGTTTCTTCTCGCTACAGTGGCTTTACGCTCGAGTAAAGTATGCTGACCGAAAACTGTTACAACTTCATGAATCAGCAGTTGACATAGTGGACAAATTTTTTGCTACTCTCATTGATGTTTGTCTGCCTTTCAGAAACGCGTTTTTGAGAAACAAAGAAGAGGAACGAAAGAAACGAGCTCCAACGCGAGTGCAAAACTGCTCAGCGATCAATTCATAAGAATGCAGAGTCGATACGATGATCGATACGATGATCGGTACAATGATCGATACAATGCTCGATCCGATGATCGATACGATGATTGATACGATGATCGACACAATGCTCGATACGATGATTGATACGATGATCGATACGATGATCGCTACAATGCTCGATACAATGCTCGATACGATGATTGATACGATGATTGATACGATGATCGATTCGATGCTCGATACGATGATCGATACGATGATCGATACGATGATCGGTATGATGATTGATACAATGATCGATACGATGACGCATTTATTGGTTTGCCGCAGAAACTTAGCTGCGCATAACTGAAC
>VOMN01062454.1:0-12701 GCA_014899125.1 Orchestia grillus
ATTTTGTCGGCCAAATGTCTGTCGGCCAAATGTTTGTCGGCCAAATGTCAGTGAACCGATTTGAATCCCTCAATGATCGATCTTCGGCACACTTTTATCATCCATTTTTATCAGGACATCCCATCAATGCCACTGAACGTGAGAATCTCGATGCATGCAGATCATGTCCGAATCGCAGTTACAAGTACTCCACTCCAACTACTGGAAACCGAAGCAATCACCGAAGGCCATTAAAATTGCTTAAAATCATAGTATGACCAAAATGATGTCAAACTTAACGCCAACAAAACGCTATGCATTTTCGGGTTTAAAGATTCAATAAAAAAGGAATACCTTGACTTCTGACTATTGAAAAAGAATACATCAAGCCTCTAGATTAAAAAAAATCTAGATTTAAGGTTTGACCAAACATGACCTTTAAATCCCACATAGAAAAACATGTTACATAATAAATGGACCCTTAATATTTTTTCATCGCATAGAGAATGTGCGAGACGAAAAGGCCAGATTATTAGCAGTTCAATCTCTGGCGTTATCACTCTTCGACGACTGTAGCTTGGCGTGGGGAGATACACCTAAATCTTTTTGATTCGAAAACAATTAGAAACAAATGAATTTCGCTGTCAAGATCATTTGTCACGGAAATTTCAAGATATATGATCACATAATTCTTTCCTAAAGAAACTGACGTGGAACCATATAGAATAAAGGTCTTTTATTAGTAAAGGAGATGTTTTTTCCTCTCTATACCTCTCATAGTAATACAACAATTATGAAATTCCTGCTCCTCAACGATGCGAAAATAGCAAAAGAGGAAAAATAACGTTTTGACCAATTACCGAGCACCCTACCCAGAGCAACAAAAATCATAACTATCTTCCTTTGTACATAAAGAAATCCCTGGTCAATGATGGATTTCATGAAAAATGAATCAGTTTTTGTCTTAGCAATAACACGCCTGTATATTAAGCTTTCCCATCGATAAATTGGTCACCTATTGCATTTAGAGCTAGTTATTTACGACGTTCATCAATCGATTTTCAAAGTTGAGACTGAAGTTTAAATTACATGCAAGTACGGAACAAGCATCATTCTTTACTCAGAGGTAGCAAGGTATAGACTTGTTTCTCACTTGCTCCGCAACGATGGAACGAAAGTAGGACGTCTCGGAATGGTAAAAAAGGAGCTCTTGTATATGGTCGGGCTAAGGGATACCTAGTGAAAAAAGTAGCTGAATTCACTGGTGTTTTATATGCCGCACTGTTATGCGGGTCTACCGCAATCAAGGACATACATACAGCAATTCAAGGGAAAATTTTGGCCGGAAAATATTATACACGATATTTACCGACGCCGTGTACCTCGGATTGTTATCCGGAATCGATTTGCATCAAAGATTGAACTACCGCAAAATGGCAATGATGGTCCTTCTTCTGCTGTTTCTGAACAAACTCTTCGGCGGGAACTCCATACAAAGGATGTATGGAACAGAATGACTCGTTTACGGCCGATGTTAATTCCTGCTCCAAAGGCCCCTCATTCAAAGTGGACCAAAACACACGCACATTGGACTGTAGACGAGTGAAAAAAGCGTAATGCGATCAGGTGAATTACGATTATGTTACTACAGTAATGACGCCCGCAGTCGTGTACATCGTAGACCTCATCAATTCTCCAGTGAGGCCTGTGTGGAAGGGGTGATACAATGAGGGAAAGGGTCTGTCATGGTCTGTGGCTGTTTCAATTACACAGAAGCAAGTCGTTTAATTGAGGAATGCGTAAAACTGAACCAGCCTACCTTTCAGAATGACAACTCTCGGGTGTATCGGGTTTTAACGGTCATTAATTGGCGAGAATGTCATTGAGGATATGTCAGGCATTTTAACTGGCCAGCTAAGTCACCAGACATGAGCCCAATAGAAAATTTGTGGGACCACCTAGAACGACAAGTTAGACGTCGAGAAGATCGTCCACGTACTGTTGCTGCACTACGAGATGAGTAGATGCAAAAGTAGTTTAAAATAGCCCAGGTATACACCAGGACACTCGTAGACTTAATGCTTCGCAGAATTGCCGCCATTATTCATCCTCGCCCAGGTCCCACACCATATTAGTAGCAAGTGACTAATTTTTTGTCCGGGGAACTTAGATCTATACTCATATATATGTATGCGTGGATATGTGAATGCATGGGTATATGTATTTATTCCCAAACTGAGCTTCGGAATTTGCTTTAGTGTCATTCACCCTAAGATGTTTGCGTTATGATTAGATACCGAAATTTTACAAACCACTTCAGATTATTGTCTCAGAATATGTGTTTCATTTCCATGAATGTTTTACAAACGACAATTAACACTGGCTTACACAGAGTGTAGAGATACCATGACAAAACTTGTTAACGTTGTGCAAGAGCACGATGTAAATGTAAAACCTTCAAAGACTGGCTACAATATACTTCCATTTTAAAATATCGATACCTCATTGTGTTTAAACTTGGTGAAGTACAAACTTTTTAAGCTCCTTATGCGTCATCATTTGCTATTCAATTCTTTTGTTGTCATCTATTCAGAACGAATCAGAATTAAAGTGCGGCAATGCTCGTAATATTTCGGTAAGAATCCCGATATGTGAAACTAGTGCTCCACAGAAGGTAACTCCGGGTGAGAGGAGCCGGACTAAACTTAAGTCTAACAAAGAATGCTACGGATGAGGGTGATTCATTTTAGTCAGAACTTTGCACCGGTTGCATCGCGTCACTACATCTCCAGTTGTAATCTTCGCCAGCCAAGGATTAGCCCAGTGTCGTTTGGCCGCGGGTGTTGGAGTATAGTACGATTTGTTCTCGACTCGACGCATTTTGTGACTGGGTTTTTCGTACCTAGGGAGTGTCTGTGGCCTAATTATGGGGAGACCAAGGTAGTTATCATCTGAAACTATTGATCAAATTATCATTTTTAATCTTGCCGGTAAGCAAACTTAAGGGAATAGCCGACCAACTTGAAATCAGTGATCAAGTTTTCAGATCTTACGTCGCTAGTAGGAGGGCGGGAGAAAAGGACGTGACATCAATTCAAAAACGCTGCATGGTAGGCCTCGTAAACCTTTCGGCGTGTTGATCACGTTGTTAAGAGAAACTTAGAGAAGTGTCTTCAAATTACAGTCCGAAAAATTAGGAAAAATAACACTGGTGTACCACGCACCTGGAGTAAATTTTTGTCGAGCATTGTATTGTTCTTCTATGTATAATAGCTTTACTTCGAATAACCTAAATTTCACTTTATTTTTTAATAATACTATAATAACAGTCAACGTTATGCACCTCGTTTTATAACCTTAAAACGACTTTCATTTTACTATGTACGACGAAGTATGCAATGAATTAGTGCAATAATTTAAGAGCTGTTGATTATTCATCACATCGCTGTAGGCAAGGGCAGTCAGCTACAAAATTAAAAATCATAGTTTTAAATATTGTGATTTGTAGCTTTTCTTTTTGCACTGTATTCTTACCCAGTTATTGTGTCTAGTGATTTACCATATCCTAGTGATTTCTCATATCAAGTGTCACGTGTGACATTTACTTTTGGAATGAATCATCTTTTCTTTCTATCTAACACCACAAGTTTGTTCAGCACAATTGTGCACTCGTATCGCACCATTTCTACTCATTTCGCAAGAACTAGTGAGCACAAATTCGTCGAAATTCAGTCCTATTAAAACTTTAATTTAAATTACAGATGTCTCATTTTACACAATTCGCAACAGGTTCGACAATGCAATTTTGTAATGTAATCTTTCCAATGTAATTTTTTAATTTTAACAGGCATGCGATTCTACACGATGATTGCGGTGCTTATTTCTACGTACTTAGCTAAGAATTAAAATTTAGAATTAGAAGTTCAACTACATAGAAGTGGGTCCTTTAGTTACTGTACCCGTTAGGAATTGAACAAGCATGGCCATATTGAGCTGCTAAATAACAAAGTTTTGTCATTTGTAGTCTTACTGATCACAGCTAGAAGTTTTTATGAGACTGCCATATTTTAATTTCAATGCGTTGTTGTACTGTTGTGAGCAGTAAAACGATAACGAATAGCGTAACCTGTTACGAATTATGCAGAATGACACATCTATAATTTAAATCAGAGTCGTGGTATGTCTGAACTTCTACGGATTTGTGCCCTCTAGTTCTTGCACATTGAAGATGACATACACAAGTGTGAATACCATGTATAAAAAAACAGTCAGCTATTTATCACACGAGGACGTTATTAGATTTTATATCGAGACCACAATTTAGATTGGATTACTCATTAGTATTAAGTTTCATAGCCACGTACAAAAACTGAACACAAGATAGCGAAGGACTGTGATACAAAGAGAGCGAAGAGAAGAAAGGATCATTTAGTATAGAATGTAGAAAACGTTAAGTCTATGCACAGGTGTATTCTCACACCAGATTCCCTGCTCATAGAAACAGCAAGTTAAGAAGGAAAAGGAAGAAAAGACAAAGAAGAAATAGTAAAGAAAGTGAGAAAATTGAAAGAAGCACAGTGGGCACGAAAGATAGAAGTTCCGAAGGGCTATCTACAGCTGAGGTGACCTAAGAGTGTTCCCCCTGAGGTCGCCAGCCCTCACAGCATAAGGCAGCCAAACCTAACTAACATAACCCTACTGCCTATCCAATGTCCATTTAGGGGCTATTGAGATTACAGGCTACAATATATACTTCCATAACAAATTCATGATAAAATTATCCAAAAATATACGCAGTAATTATGAGTAATCAATTCCTGAGAAATTCGATGTCAGGACTAGAACCTAATTCTCGACACTCAGCCCTTGTTAGTAAGAAGCAAGGCGCACTTCGTCAAAACATCCGCAGGCGCGTCAAGCGACGAGACAAATTGCGCATTTTAACTGACTTAAGAAAAATAACTGATCATGCGAGACGATAGAGCTTCATTGTACGAGCAAAGAACGGTTCTGTGCTCAGTGACCCTGCCAGCAGCGGGCGAGTAACGCACCGTCAGCAGCGCCGGCGCCACACACAGCAACAGGAAGCAGTCAAATAAAGCACGTTTGATGCTAATTAACGATGAGCTCGCAGTGCGCCGCTGCAAACCACGTGCCAGCACACCGCTGCACGGAAATGCACTTCAGAAACCAATGCAGTTGCAAGGACAGCCAATGAATAGCAGCTTAAAGAAAACAAACATCTTGGGATCTGTTGGAGCAACGCATGCGCTAGAAACTGCGAAGCCAAGCAAGCTTGGCGGCATAAACAACACTAATTTGTAGCATATACTGGTCAATGTGACCAGTAAATGCACCACATGCGAATATTTTTTCGTGTAGCATAATAAAAAAAAACAAATTTATGGTAGCTAGGTTACTAATGAAAAGGATAATTACAATGGCATCAGCAATATCTTGAAATATCTTGAAAATGTTTGGGCTTTTATGCCCTGGCCACGCAGGGGTGCCACAGGTGATTAGGGAAGAAATTTTCTACAAAAATTTGAGAATTAACTAAAATAGAGAAACTTAACAATAAAGAAAAACAGTTTGAAACGAGTAATTTTCGAAGGTGAATAAAAATTCATAATGAAGTAGGAGAAATTGTTCGCACTGCACAACTTCATCATTTCATGAGTTCATCTGAATTAAATATTGCACACACCAGAAAGTTCTTTGATTGCCGCGCAGAGAGGGCCAGCTAATATAATCTTGATAATATAACTCCTGCATTGCTCAACCACCCTACAACCTCATGTCGGGGACCACAATGTACTCTGATAGCTAATAGACCCACACTCACAACTGGTTAACAACCGGGTAACAAATGTCAGGAAGACGAGCTGTGAAAGTGAGAGCGATCTTCTGGACTCCTCTCACAGAGAAAAGTGCGCTTGGACAATTGGGCAGCAGCTACCGCACAGCTTCCCGCTACCCAATTTAGGGCAAGTAAAAGTTCTACATGTGACAGGTTGTTGAGAACAGTCCATTAAAGCTACTGTTCCTAACACCACTGAAAAGAGTCTACTGCAAACATCGCTCTACAACAGGAAAAGGATTGATTTCTTATGAAAAAACAAGGAAGGTCGTAATCTTTGCGTTTCTGCGTCATGAAGACAAATTGACCAGAGTGCGGCGAACTGCTCTAAGTGTGGTGGGCGGGCGTTAGGATTGGAGCGCCGCAGTGAGTTTTCTCAGGACAGTCGCGCAATCTAGGAAGACCTCCGTAATGAAGAGGCTGCGATAAAAGCGTCAGATGGTGCAAATATTTCCGGTCCAAAACACAGAGGAGCTCTGTGTTCTCGGAGCAGCCGATTTGAGAACAGCTTCGTGCAGGACTGCACGACCGAACAAGGAAGCAAGAGGTGCTCTAAATATAGTCAACTAGAGCACTACGAAAGTCATTACAAGAAAAATATACACAGGCTCACATTTAAAGCTAGAATACACAAACCCCAGTTTTAGGACTGTCTTAATTAACTCTACAAAACCCGGACGCAAATTGGTTTAATCAACACTCCCGCATGAACTGGACACGACTTTAACAGAGGGGCTTTCAGCCTCCATTGCTGCAAGCGGTATCCTAGCAGCGATCTGTTCCAAATATCGTGCCCTCAACTCCAGACTNCACATCGAAAGCCAGCCTCTACTAAGATGACAGCAAGTGCAGTTCGCATGAAATGAAACGCGCGCTCATTTCTTGTTCACTTCTAGGTTCCACCCCCGATTCATCAAGAGGTTAAATTTAAAACATTTCAAACAACAACAAAATTTCGACTATACCAGTAAAAAATAAACATATTTAATAATAATTAATTTATTCATTAATTATTATTAATTATTAATATTAATTGACATACAACTCGTATATTCATCTGACTCCCTTCGAGCTTGAATGATTTAGCTGCCAATTTATTCCTTTAAGATAAAACATTTACAGATTAGCTACTGTAGATAAATAAATTTTACGTCTCTACGCGAATAGAAAAAGTCTCTAACTGAATCAGCAAATCACGATGGAAAATTAAGAAAAATATGGAAGAATACCGTAAATATAACACTTCAAATGGTTCAGTCGCTCATGAAGTAATTCAAAACGAATTATATGCGGAATAACTTCCTCAATTAAACAAGAGCCAAGCAAAACTGATCAAGAAAAACTGTTCCTCCCCACGAGCTGGAGACGAGCACCGCTTCTCCACCACAGCACGAACATTGAAAAAATTAACCCAAATCTCTAGCAAAAGATAGTCGAACTAAAATCAATGGCAATAAACCTTACTTCCTTTTGAAAGAGAAGTGTCATTGGAAATATTACAATATTTTGGTTTGCATCGTTGCAACTTTTGAAATTCAGACAACTCATAACCCAAAAAATTCCTCGAACTAAATTGCATGACTTAAGTTTACCTGCAGACAAATTATGGCCAGCGAATAGCTTACACCGCAACTAGTCAGCCAACCCGACTGGTTGGGCAAGGTCACTCCACATTGACAAGTTTCAAGTTAAAGAGAGTGAAGTTCCACATTAAAGAAAACACATAACGCAATTATTCAGCAAATTATTCAACATGGATTGGACAGTTCCAAGTTAAAATGTGTCAAAGGCAAAGGCATTATTCGTATTTGGAGAATTGATGAGTAAAATTTCCTGATTCAAGCACACGGTAGCTGAGGGACGCCACAGCGGGCGGCAGGACGGGCAGGATCCCACGAGGCCATCAAGTTGTGATGCAATGAAGCGCTCACGCTAACACAAGAGGTTGGGTAACAATCTGAAATGTTCCCTCAAGTAAATCAAAATAGTAATTTAAGATAAATGATCTTTCATGAATAATCTTTGATTTAAATAATCGATGGTAGAAATGAATTCTACAGTGAAATTGTTGTGATTGCGACAGCTAGTACACCTACTTTCAATTCATAGACACATGATTCAGAGAAATGCCATTCATTACAATAATTACTCATTTAGATAATTGAGACCAGTCTCAATAGAACCAGAAATTAATAAACTTTTTGAACTCACTAGAAAATAGAAATTAATACTACGTGAGACGAGACTTCACCGTTGAACTCCCCCGCCACGAAGCGCATAACGCAGCATGCCTAAGGCGGACTCTGCTCGTTGTCAACAGCTGTTCAGCAACAAAAGCTCGTAAAACGACATGAGCACCAACGTCTGCTGTTGTTATGGTGATCAGCGACATTCTTGAGAAAATTTTGGCTGCTGCAATACGGAACACAACAAACATCGACACTCAAGCAAGAGCCTACATCGCCAACGATGCATGAAGAGATACAAGTAAGATGACAATAAGGAACCACGGCATTGAGAGTGAAGCGAAATGACAATAAGGAACACCGGCATAGAGCGAAGCGAAATGACAATAAGGAACCACGGCATCGAGAGTGAAGCGCTCTTCGTGAGCATCGGATCGTTAGTTAATGGAGCGAAGGATTAAAGGCAGTAACTAACAAGTGATTCGAATGTGAAGGCCACTTCCTAAGCGGAGAAACGTCTGAGAAACAAGGGACAAGAAGGGCGCCTCGAGGCGACTGAGAGAGCTAACGCGCAGGTAACATGAAAACTGAAATATTTCACGAGAGTACTGCTAATTTTTTTATAATTCATACACTCCGTAACTAGAAATGTTACAACAACGCTGTAATATACTTCGGCAAAAAAATCACGGGAGTTTGCGTGCAATACATTGTTCCCTTCAACATTAAACGATGGACGCGAATATTCTAATTTGGAAGCTATAAGAAGTATTGAGTAAGAAGAGGTGAGCAGATGGCACAACATACCAAGTCATAAGTATCATACATTCAAAATACATAGCTCTGATGACGGCAGGAGCATATTTTGCCGAAAGCTCAGGCCCAATTATCCTTGATTGAGTCCTCGAAAAAAATTCTCGACAAAGTCATACGAATAATAAATGTTGTGTACAGAACTAAGCAAGCTATTAAGCTGGTCCAGTTCCAAGACGAATATCTCAGGAATATGCAAAGGCTTTTAGAATAATTTCCATGCATTCAACAGGATTGTACGATTTACGAATGATAGTTTCAGTCAGAGTCACAGATATAAGTACGATCTTTGAAATGTGTCTACAAAAATAGGTGCTTCTAAACAGCAGGGAACATATAATACACATGGGAGCTGACTTTTCATCAACAGCGTTCTTTTGACGAAGTGGAGAAAAAATCTATTCATGTTGCAAAATTATTCCGTAGAGAAAGTCTAAGATTAGATTAAATCGTTAATTTAAAGCTCCCCACACACATGAAATGTGACCCAAAGAGAGCAAAAAGACAAAAAAGAAGAGACTATTTAGTACGGACTTCGGAAACCGTGGAATCCAGGCAAAGGTGTGTTCCCACACAAGATTCCTTGCGCATAGAAACAAGTTAAGAAAGAAGAGGAAGAAAAAATATTGGATAATCAGCGAAAAAGGCATGAAAACGAAGTAAGCACAAAAACTAAAAGTTCCGAATACCCAGGTAAAACTGGGATACCTAACAGTGTCCCCTGGTAACGCCACTCATCATGCCAAGGGTAGACTCACCTAAATAACCTGATATTATTGTCTATGGCCTATCCCATGCCCATTGAGGGTAGAAAATCGTAGATGCTTACCCTAATATCACGCAACAAACGGCATATTTTGCTCTTAGTCCTGTAAATATTCAGTATAAATTCTGGTAGTTCAATTTTTTATTCGAGTTGAAGCACTCGCCCTGATTGGAATTTATTCCATTAAAGAAACCCAGTGAATCCTAAAAAATATTCCATTAAGTTATTGTTGACGAGCGCCTATTAAATTTGCATTCATTATCGATTTTATGAAGATCCAATAAAGGCACTAAATAAGCCTATAATTTTATTGTATATCATGACAAAGTATTACTTCATACCTTAAGTTCAAAATAATCTAAGACCTGCTTGTGCAAATTGTTTAAACTGATTGTTTCAACCTTATAAATCCCAGAATTTTTTTCAACATTTTGTCTTTCAACGATTAATCTTTAGTATTCAGCATTCATACTGTAAAATTCCAATGAAATTAACCGTGCTTAAATATCTTCATCATTCATTAACATTTTAATCTTAACGTAACGAGCTATCGAAAATATAGCAAAGTTAGTGCAATTAACATTCTTTTTCAGTCATTTTCTATGAATGAGATTGCATGGGTGACTACACTCTTATCGTGCGAAGTACTCGAAAATGAGTTATCTGCGTGAAGCTAAAAGGACTACACGGTTGTCAGTCCCGCAGCGATAACCTCGTAGCATTCTCCTATGCCATATCAAATGGCCACAAGCTGCACAAATAAGTTCGGTGCAGTTAGGCTCTTAAGGCAACCACGCCAGCGTAGCCTCTCCACATCGAGACTGTAGAAACAATGACATTTTATTGATCAATTGAAAGTGTCGCTAAACGAAAAACTGTTAAATAAATCGAATTGTACTTCATGATAGAAGAAGGAAACTTACCTATTTAACAACTTAATTAGAAAAATATATTTGAGCAAAACAAACTTGTTTCTAATGTAAGTTAGAATATTTCATGAAATCCTGAATTTTTGGTTCACTCAGCATTTTGTATTCCCTGAGATGGGCGAGTTATCTTTCTTCAGCGTTTAGGAATTCAATTTAACAATTAAGTTTCATAAACCATTATTTTTTAAAGAATGAACTGTCATTCCCACAAAAATTTAATTTGCTCTACGCAAACGTACGCCCCGAATCAGAAGTAATGAACAGTTAAATCCTTATTCGTGAAATAGAAGTTAAATCTAAGGTGTAATTAACAAGGAAATGTTAGTAACATTTAAAAATTCTGAATGTACGTTTTGTACGTTTTCCCCAAACAAAAATATTTTCTGATTCTTGGTTTGTTGTTGCCGAGTTCACTAGCGCAGGAAACTGAAGTAATGAACACTGACAAAATGGTTGGTTCTCGCCTATTTCTTATTGTACAGTAGTACACCGAAGTAATGAAGACCGACAAAATGTATGAGAAAAAATCTACAAGGTCAAATGTCCAGTTGTGAGCACAGTAAGAAGTTCACTTATCATTAGATAGAAATGCAGTTACATGAAGTGGCAACCTTCAAAAATATCCCATCAAGTTTAATTTTCTGACATCTGTGTTATCGGTATTACATTCCAGAGGAATTTTTAACAATTTAAACTTGCACCGCATCACTAATGAAAGGCGGCTACCAAGGAATGTCACCTCATTTTCAATTTTAGGAAAAGTAGCCACAAGTAACAACCTACAATTGAAGTTTAACCATTGAAGAAATAGGTTGCTGTCCCAGACTGGAAATGAGTTACTACCGTTGTGGTGAGCATACACTACCTCTGAACTCAGGCACTAGGTTACTGAGAAATTTTCTGTAAAATTTTCCAATGTATCAAAGTATATTTTGTACCCCTTGAAGACGTTATGGAAAAAATCAAAGACCCAAGCGTAAATACACAAATATATACATAAATAAAATGGAGATTATAATTTCGTCGGGCTTGTTTTCATTCATTAAAAGCTGAACCTTCTATGACAGTCTAATATAATGCACAAATTAATGTACACTACTTCATGTCTCGCCTTCCGTTAGCGGGTTTATAAATAACGAAGTTCGCCAAGGTTGGGGGTACAGACGAAGGGTGACGGCATAGCATCGAAGCTCGCGTTATAAAAAAGGCAGAAAGTAAAAATTGTAACAAAAAACAATATGAAATTTATTTTTACTTATATTTACTCAAGAATCTTATGATCGCATCACGACTTACCACATTAAAGCAGACTGGCAACATTAAAATACGATTTTTTCTTTACTTCCCATAGAAAATGGTTAAATACATTAGGAAGAAAAACAAAAGAGAAACCCGATTGAATAATAGAAAGTTGACCTCAAGAGAACAGACGTACCTACACTTGTGTCTAACCAATATCGAGAGCAAGGGGGACGAAATAAAATACTGATGACGGGCTTTACAAAAGAAACAGAGCAGCTTATCGACTCGAAAGACTTGTTCTACACCGACGGCATGCCGCTATTTCAAAAACGAATATGATCAGGATAGAGAGCCCTAACAGAACATGCTCGCAACCTTATGTCGTAAAAATCCAAAATCATACAAAACGAAAGTGCGTCCTAACTTCGGCAAGTCTTTGTTGGAGTTTCAGCGAGTCCCTTAAGACAGGAATCACGGCACTCCTAATGTTACCATCACTCTCCACGTAGAGTTCTAATTTAAGATAACTATTTGCGTTCACGAGGGATGTGAACGTTTACGACCAGTACGGCGCTGAGCAATCCATTAGGTACACGGCGGGATTAGAGGAGATGGGGCTATGCTTCCCAGTACCACTAAAGCAGCCCCTGCCACTCGTGAGGAGGATAATACTTTGCTGGAAATAACTCCTTCCTTCCAGCAATTGTTGCGAGCAAGAGACATAATGAGGACCGCTGACAGAGCCTCTCATTAGCTAAGTCATCGTGCTCCTCCTCTCGTCACGTCTGAAACTTCGAAGAAATTACTCCTCATACGCTCGTATGATAAAGCCTTAACTATTATGTGCGTACACACACACGTATTGCTCAATATATATCAAGTGATGAGTCACATGATATTTGCAATGATAAGTGACAATTTCTGCA
>VOMN01062455.1:0-14321 GCA_014899125.1 Orchestia grillus
TCTTAATGCAACAAAATGAGTGTTCCCCAGTGTAATCAATAACGACTTAGGACTATGTTCTCCAGACCGTAAATGAGTCAGTGCAGCTTGGAAATATTTTTACTTACGCATGGCACCGTCGAGAAAAAACGTCGTCTGTAAAGTAAAAAAAAATGCATTTCAGCCTATGTCTTGTATAAGAATGTGTTAAAATCCTAAATTAAGTTCAGAATAAGAAAAATAACACGTATTCATTTTGAGAACACCCTACCTATAAAGATTATTTAGTAGCACGGTTGGTTAGAGTAACAAATCTCATAAAACACAACGCAAAATGAATAAATTTTGGACTTTCAATACCTTCTTCAATAAGCAATTTTGCATGCAAGGTTATTCACAAAAATTTATCGAAATTTTCAAATATTTACCACCCACTATGTAGCGACAGTGGCGGCCATATTTATTTCAAACGTCAATTTGTTTTCTTTTACCAGTTAAAATAATTTTCAATTCAAAATCGCAGCTTAGGAGCTGCTACACAAAAAAGCAGTGTGATGCCATTGCCCATCGTGCGAGCGCGCCTTCAGAAGCGTAATTAAGTAATTTATTCGCTTGAACAACAACATGAAAGAAAAATAAATGCGAAACTTTTTTTGAAGAAAATTATTCAATTTTAAAATTTTTGGTCTTATCGAAAGTTTTGATGATGAAGATTCTCATTCTTGTATCTAAATGTATGACTAAAAATCAGAGGTGAAAATTGTATTTCAAAAAGTGCAAATGAAATGCAAACAGCGTACGCCAATTACAGGCTGTGGAGCCGATACAGAAATCCTCGTTCTCTTTTCTGTGACCCATCGTCGGGCAGGTGGCGGCGGTCAGTATTGGTATTAGTAATAAATGTTTAAAAGCTTAGCAAGTAATAAATATTTGAATATTTAGTAAGTAGTAAATATTTGAAAATCGCGACACTTTTTTGTGAATCACCCTGTACAAGTGAATCGAAATTGCAACGGGTCTTCTTTCATCTATAATTTTGGAGTTTTACAAGATGCGTACGTAGAACCACACAATGGTTTTGGTTAATATTTAACCTTCGGTACTTAGCACAAGTTCACGCTGAATAGTTGTGCATAAAAAATAACAATTTGAAATTGCAACGTGACTTAAACATTTAATTTCAAGATAATAGTCTTACTGTTTAAGAATATAGACTATAGTTAAAATTATCTTCCTGATAATATTTATTTCAGAAAAGTAAATTATTTCATTCTTTCTTTTTATCTTTTTTTTTCTAAACCTCACTATGAGAAAGTTTAAGGTTTATGTCGCGCTACTCACCACCTTGCAGTACTCCAGCGCTCCGTACGCACTTGCCACAAACACCAGCAGCAAAAATGGTCTCAGCTCAACCATGCTGAAGATCTCTGCCCCAAAGCAAGGAGTATTTAGTGATTGAAAATGAACTCAAAAATAAACTTTCTGAACTTGATTCATAAATTGTTATTACACTATTTTATGATTCCTTTCCCCAAACTTCATTCATCAACATTTTTGGTGAATGAGAGCACAACGCTCTTTAGCTTCAGCGCTTCAGCCTATTTCAGCAAGTAGATTTTATAACCTTCCTTAGAAGATATCATGAGTACGTCTACCAGGGCGCAGTGGGTAGATTCATTGTACTGTACACCTTAGAAGATAGTGCGCTATAGATGTTTTAAGGTTTCAATAAGTAATTGGAAGTAATAAATGGTTTGTTTCGTTGCTTTGAAGTAACTAGGTTATCTTTTGCATTCCCCACCTTGTTATGAAACATTATCACCGATAAATTCATATTAAAATTGATTTTATTCAGACCGTCACTAGTATAATCTGATGGTCAAGGTATGCTAGATGCGAAAACTGAGAATAATACAAACAAAAATTTGTCGCTCTCAATACCGTTGATGCTAACAGTAACTGTTAATTGTCTTTTACGATGAGAAAAAGACCTTTCTATAAATCTTCAAATGAATTGGCATCATGGCACTCAAATTTGAAACTGACGAAACCGACGAACTGCCTCAATAAATTTCCTGAAATTCGGGGGCTCAGTTACTTTCCTAAAACGCTCGACAGAAAATAGTAATCTCATTTCTTCCTGCCACAAAAGCTGTAATTTTTACATCCTGTTTAATAAGAAACCTATAAGTTCCTTATAAGACAAGATGTTCCCATAAATATCTAGAATTCATATTTAACTCATAATATGAGTTCCAATTTGGCGGTCGACAACGTTTTCGTTTCTATATCTGTGAATGTAATCCAAATTCGTTTAAGAATGCGTGCATAGTCACCTTAGATACGAAATATTTTCTTGAATATTCAGGTATTCTTGGATGAAGATGAGAGGAGGACGTACTGCTTTCACAAGGATCACCGACGTACGTTCGTGTCCACGACCGGCACCACTCTGAGGTGCAGCTTCTGTCGCCTTCACAAACTTAATGTTCACCTGCCTAGTCAAATCCACGAGGTAAGCGTGAACAGTAACAGTGAGTGAGTATTAATAGATAACCTCAACGTCGACGTGACAAGGTCCTCAATTTTGATGGGACAGTTCATGAAGAGGCAGGTCACATGTGGAGCTTGTTTCGTCTAGATTTCTCGAGTTGAAGCTGATGCGTTCCTAGAATTGTGAGTACGTACAATACATTCGTGGTAATAATAACACGGTACTACGTGTTGAATCCTTCACAAAGTACACCGTAGAGGCTCTTTTCTACTATGAAATCGATAAACCGAAATCTAAGAATTCTTTAATTATACATCATTTTTTGAAAATTTGTTGCACTGCTGGAATGTGCACGAATGATTACGAAAGAAATTCCTTCAGTTCATCGTAATTTTATTTTCTGGACAGTATTCGTTTAATTAATACCAGACCAGTAAACGACTGCATGTGCGTGCAATCAACGACGAGAACCTAACATGACAAATTCAAGGTAGCTCGCGCTCTAAGGGACGCCAGCACATCGGAGAAATTCCGCGTCTCATGAAGCGGTCGTGAAGACCCAGGTTTGTAACGCACGTCTTCTTAAATCGACCGCTGCACTCCATGATCAGTAGTCCCGGCCTGGCAATGTTTGTAGTGGCGGCTTTAGCTTTCACGCGACAATATTGCATCAAACAAGGATCCTAGTATTTTTCATATCGCGATTTACATCAATAAGAAAAATTTCCCCACATCAACTCTGCAGGTCATTTTAAAAATTCACTTAAAGAATTTCCGACGTGTTTTTTAGGTTAATTACATTATCAATGAAAACAAAATAATTTGTACTCTCGATAATTTGAGAAAATAGCAATAGCTCAATCAATAAAGAATATATATCAATCATTTTGTTGTATGCGTGTGTTTTTACGTCTCCGTACATACAATAAACTCTTTAAACTTAAATGAAAATATATATGTACGATGCCAAGGCCATTCAAAAACGGAGGGGATGAAACAAAAAAACTACACAGATGCTGTAGTTAAATCAATTTTACTTGTTGAAATTGGTAATCAGAATAGAACGAATTCATGCTTCATTACAACAATCTTTTCAAATTCGAAAATGGCAAACATTGCTATTACGCACATGAAAATGAAAATAAGTCAATTTTGTTACCAGCAATACATACATTCATCACATACATTCAGGCACAGCTCCATACCATGCAACAACGCTGCTTGCATCATTCACAACGTCTAGATCACCCATAATTTTGATATCATTCGTATTAGTTACGTAAGAAGTCAGCATGAAATTACACAAGGCTAAGCAGATTGTGGTCTTGAAAGAACTGGGAGTTTTGCGATAATTTGAGTGGAATTACTTCTTGCCGGGACAGGTGAAGGACGCGCCGGCGCAAGCACGTGCAGAATGCGCTAGCTGACTCAGTACTTGACATCCATGCATGACGTGGGAGACGAATTTTATCTGTTGGAAAATGGTGGTTCTGGTGCAGTCACATTTTTATTGCAGAAGTCACATTTTGCGGGAGCTGAGGGCTTAGCCAGCGCCACACCTCACTCTGTGATGCAGCAGACGCAGTCGTCCGCAATGCTGCAGTTTACTTCACGTCGGCCGGAGCCGCATGACTCACGCAGGCCGCCGCTCTTGATGTAGTTGCCCTCCTGGAAAATATCCACAACTTCAGTTGACCAGGATCGCTTCTATGTAAATCTGAATGGTTCAGTATCTGGAAAGAACGTGGGGAAAGCGGGGAAGCAGCTTTTTTTCTTCTCTGTTGTTTAGTTGAATTTTGTATACATGTAAAGGGTGTCTCGAGAAAGGGGTCACGTTAGATTGATTTCTTCGATAATTCATCGATACATTTAGTAATATTCTCCGCCAGTACATAGATATTCAGAAGACGTGACGGAAAACGTTGTCCTCTGAGAAAAAACATTAGAATCGAAATTTGCTAAAGCAGATATGGAGTTCATTATTATAAGTACCACAAATATACTAGTAGACACACCCGCTAAAAATGGCAGGACAAATTAGGTTAAATTCTTAAGATGCCCTCTCATTTACGGAAACTCTGACATGAAACAATGTTATTTTCAGAACCACTGATACGGACTGCCTTATCTGACAGTCTCAATATTAGTTTAGACATACGGACCCGAGAATTTTCCCTTGTCTAAATCCTTAAGAGCGTGACAGAGAGACGGACCAACCAACAAAGCCACAACTACGTATTAGTATATTGAATAACCTAGCCAGTATAGTGTGAACATGTTGTTTATCGCCACCGTAATTTTAAATTTCAAGACGAAGTAAAACCCTAGCTGAGAAATTAAATTTATTGAACCTTTTATATAATTTTAAGATTTATAAGAAAATAGGGCAGTGAAACACGTACACTTCACGTATTACGTGGAATGCATACATGTAAAACGCACATCGCACGTCATACTTTAAGAGCTATCGATGTCGCGATATAAAAGAGTCACGTTCCGAAATTCAAGAAGCAATTGAACTAAGCCTGAAGCGCTGCGCATATGACGTTATACGTATATGACGTCACTGCCTGTCGCTGCACGCACAGCTTTTTAGCGCACACGTGAGAAAATGATGCACGTAACCGACTGACCATTTGAAATTTAGTAATCCTGTGTTATCCTGTGAGAATGCTATCCTGTGACAACGCTATCCTGTGAGAATGCTATCCTGTGAGAATGTTATCCTGTGAGAATGNTGAGCATGTTATCTTGTGAGCATGCAATCGTGTGGGAATGCTATCCTGTGAGCATGCTATCCTGTGAGAATGCTATCCTGTGAGCATGCTATCCTGTGAGTATGTTATCCTGTGAGAATGCTATCCTGTGCTTAGTTTTAGGCAATTTGTCCTTGTTCTATCTATGCACGGCTTCATAACAGGGATTGGACAGCCGCGAGAAAATTTTACGTCATAAATAAACGCGTGGTAAAACTTTACAAACGGAATAGAACGAATACGATTAACAAACGTCGTTTCTCACGTTAAACATTACACTTGGTTACCAATTGTCTGCTTGGCATACTAATAATAAACCTACTTGCATGCTGAATCAATTTCCGCTCCGTTTTAGAGAAACAGATATTCTGAATTCATGGTGAATATCAGCTCCGACATTATTAATTGACAACAGAAATAATAATCATCAGCTATTGCACTAGCGGGTATAAGTTAACCCACAATTATTATTGGATTTGCTAATAATTTTATCAGTTGTAGAGCACCGTACATTGATGCGAGGTCAGATGAACACATAGTTTTGCAAATCTGAAAAATAGCCTTCAATAACGAGCTACAACTGATATATATTCATTATAAATAGTAGTTGCTTTTAAATTTTCGTACCTATAAGCCTAGCGTTAAAGCTGATGAAATGTGTTCTTTTGACCAATGGATCCCATTTTGCTGTTCAAATAAATGTTTTGACTTTAAAAATGAGAACTTCTTGCACACTCACTCTTTTTTAACACGTTCTTTTCATTTGCAGTTCAAAATGTGTGGTGTTGATTCTATGTACATAGTGACGCGCAAAAAACTGGTCAAAAATTATAGAACATCTCAGGTATCCACGTTATGTAAAAATTAACTAACTTTCATTTCGAGTGATCTTTGCTCCACCTTTGGAACCCTGGAACGGGTTATAGACTATCGACCTGTTTTTCATATGTTTATTGCCATAAGAATTCAAGACATACAAAACTTCATAAGAACTCTGGACATTAAATTCACTTCAGGTAAAAATTAAGGGCATATACTTTTTACGGCGCGTTCAAATAAAGTTTCTTTTGGCAGTAGAAAATTTCCTAAAAGGGAACAAATCGCGTTGCCAAGCAAGATAAATAGTTTAGAAAATAACTTCAATGTAAGTGTTGTACCAGAATCAAAATCAAAAGTTTCACTGTTCAAATGAACACTCGGTAAAATGAAACGTCTGGCTACTTCCGAACATTACGTCAGTGCTTTGTGAATTTTACAGAAAAGCCCGTTAGCTTCATCAGCTGAGAGAAAAATAATTTTAAAAAGCGGTGGGACTTAATCTAAAACAATCCATTATTTACATTTGTGTGATATTAAGCAACGACTAAAATAACCCATTAATAAAAGAATTCCAGATGTCAGTGGGACTTTTCCAAGTTTTGCCTAATGGTAAAGCTTTACAAGTGAACGAATGAGAGAGACTTACATACTAATCGAGCTCCTGTCACGCGAGTGCGTTTTCATCACCTTATTAAGTACTCGCGACAGGCGACGCGGTCACTCATAGAAAGTATGAGGTCCATAACTTTATTTTTTGTTCTCTTCAAACAATGGTTGAAGCACGGAGAGAAAAAAAAGTTGAAAAGACCTCACACTGTTAAAAACGACGGAAAATTTCACGTGAAATAATCCAATTTGATGTATCATTGATACATATAAAACATATCACCTGACTGTGCCTTCTCTGACACAATTTCACTGATTAAAAATGCAGAACCAAAAATCTGAACTATTGAATTTTCTTTATTTAATTCCTTCACAGTGCGAAGGAATGGTTAAACCCCAAAAATACTTAAATTTGGAGTATCACTGTTACACCAAGTTTATATGTTTTTTGGTGCCTGTAGATATACAGGGGAAAAAATATACAATGCAGGTTGTAGCAGGAAACACAGTAACCAACTGGAGACAATGATTAGTAAATTGTTCTTAAAATATCTTTAGGCACGTATCATTCACGCAATGTCTTAAAACTAAAAGTACTTTAATTTAGCAGTGCTTCTAATATTTTATTCGCTTCATGTTATTTTCTTACACATTTTGAAGAATAACAACAAGTTTTAATATTCGGAATGAACTTACAATTTTGATCTAGAGGCATAAATTCGTACGTACTTACATTAGAGGACACAAGTATTTAATGCACTGTTTACAGCCTTGAAGATCGGGATATAATTCATCATCAGTTGCATACCACTCACAGCTTCATATTGACTCCCTAAAGTTCCTGAACAGTCAAGACAACATTTCAAAAACTATAACGCCCTGTTTCTCGTTGGTTTAAACGAGCTGTGTACTGCATCATTTGTGTTCACATATACCTTCCGTAAACGCAACTGAGTTCCCAAATTTCCCAATGCTCTCGATTTTTTTATTATTTAAAACTACTGAAGCATGTAATAAGTAAAGCACTAAGTTATTGTGACACGAAGCTCTCAGATCTCCAGCAGGACCCCTTCAGTATCCCAGGTCGTCTGTAGCAGTTGACTTCGGCGCTCCGGGGAGTTGCGAACGGGGAAGAAAATGGAGAAAAATCGGATTATCTTATCGACTCCATGATAATAAATTCAAAAACAATACGGAACGTCAACAACAAAATTACTAACAACTCACCGAATCATACGCGTAGCAATTCCCGGAACAATCTGAAAAAAATGCGCAGTTGTAGATTTTGAAATGCTTAAAAAGTCATTTACACTTAAAGGGAACACCTGCAAATAATCTATAGAATGGGGACTCGAAACATGTTCAAAGACGGATTGCTTTAACTTATATATTTGCCTTTGCAATAGTGTACATTCCAGGCGTGAAGATAATTAGGAATATCTAAGAAAAAATTATTGATGAAAAATATAAGATTAATTATAAATTCAGAAAAATATTTAAAGATGATTGAGGAGCTTCTTCTACGAATAGTTCAGTTTTTCCTAAGCTTTCGACTTGTTACAAGCGCGCAAGCCGTCCTCAAGGGAATAAAATTTCAAAAGTGCTAGGGAATGGGCAAAGATCTCCCACTTTTGGAACAGCATTTCCTTGGAAACGGGTTGTGCAAAGAAACTCGCCAGGTTGAGAAAAATAACTATTCTCCAAAGAAGTTCCTTAAATTATCCTCAGAAATCCAGCCCGGGATTTCAATCCTTCAAGAAATACCATTGTCATGTAATTATTACTTTAAGTCAATTCTAATCCCAAACTCGAACTTTTCAGTAGGAAGTACAGTCTAGGTACGTATTCGTTATGACCCATTTTTCATACTGCCTCTGACGTAATCTTGGCCAAGTTTAGCGATGTGGAGGCATATGTTTACATGTGTTTCAACATGTTCCTCCAACTCACAGTAATCACAAAATGATGGCATATGATTGCCAGCAGATCCTTGATAACCAAGTTCATCTTTGAAAGTACTTATATATTTTCAAAGAAGAAGAAAATTTTCAGTATGCTTGTGCCCGCACGCACTGCGCTTACTCGTATGTATATCTCCCGAAGGTTGTTCACTAACCGTGAGGGGTCATTGATTCCCAAAGAATGGTCTCCATCATCTCCAGATTTAAACACAATGGAAAATCTATTCTAAACAGTGAGGAAAAATTCATTTCTCATGTGCATGAGAGAATTATGTCGAACGACTGATTCAATTGTATAGAAAATTTACAGTAATCACAGCAATAACATTTACCATCAATGAAATGTACGATATCAGATTTCTTTAGCTTGAACAGGTTTGATTAATTATTGAAATCCACAACTTTTTTTATCAGTTTTATTTCTTTCTTCCGATACCGAGGAGAATTAAAATTACTGCACGTTTACTTGAAGTTTTAATGTAAATTTTGAATTGAAAATATTGAATAGAAAACCTCAGATAATGATAGTTCTGATATCTCTTTCGCACTGCGATCTCTGTTCAACCTCTGTTTCACGTTGTTAAATCTACGATGTATCTTCTTGGTGCCATGCTTTCTACCAGGTGAGTTGTTTTATTCAGCCTTTTCCTCATTTATTCTCCTGACAGTCAACAGTTATCTAAAAAGGCAACTAAATCTCTCTAGTACACAATCTTGAGTCGAAATATTGATTTTTATTAACAATTGCGTCAAAGACCGACACTCCAAAATGAAAGACAGAAGTTGGAAGGGCAGTTGTTGCCTCAATATTCTCAAAAATTTCCATAGTGTACGTCTCTGACTACATAGCATTTCTGACACCTACATATACGAGGTTAGATCCGTCAAAGCATGACATTGCAGAAAAAATCCTCGAAAACTATTAATTATTCTGCGTTTAACTTTACACATAACAAAGGCCAAATTCACGCGGTGTTTTCAAACTCAGAGGAAAAATGCGATTCAATTTTGACATACAGACGTGAATTATGTTTTATTTACTAAGCCGACTGACAAACGTGAGGCACGAATGCATTGTCACCCTTAGTATCTGCGCCATGTGGTAGCGTCATGTTATTTGGTAGTGAAATGTCATGTGGTAGCGTAATGTCATGTGGTAGCGTAACGTCATGTGGTAGTGTAATGTCATGTGGTAGCGTCATGTCATGTGGTAGCGTAACCGCCAGCTGTGCGCCAGTAAGGAGACGCGCTGTAAAGTCTACGGTATTTGGTATGAAAATTTAACTTACTCTGACCACCCATAAATCTATGTACATACATAAGTGTGAAATGAAAATAAATGAAATATTTAAAGAAAAACATCGCATATTTTAAACTTTAGTGCCAAGCGAAATCAATATAAACACAGGCTGTCTTTGCAGGTTCTGTATGTCAATATGACTTTACTGAACACTGGATGAAAAAATCTAAGTAACTCGGAAGTAAATACCCAATCTAAGGGTGTCAACTTTAAGTACATTTTCTTGAGAAGAGAACACTCGAAATACTTGAAATTTTCCTAACCCTCACTTGCCACCTGTTCCTGAAGCACAGAGGCAAATGAAAGTGAACTGACCAAGGTGTATCAGGAATTTACTTGATAATTCGTATACTTCGATAGTGTAAAAATAGAGCTAATTGTATCGACGTGTTACTGTATTCTGAAGGAACCAAATGTCGAGGAAAAATTTTCAGCAGTTAATATTTTAATTGCTCGGGAGTGTTTACTCACCTATGACACTATTGACGATGTAGGTGTACTGGAAAATAAAAACAAACAGCTTATTAGGACAGAGTTCCACGAACGGTATTTTATTTTATGTCATATATTATAAATAATTATCCAAGTATTAGTAACTTAAAAAATTACTACTAGTGAAAGGGACACATCAAGGGGGTGAAAATAAAGATGAAAAGGGTAAAAATTATCTTTGAGTCCAGAGGCGTCGGCCTTCCTTAAGCAGCACTTGCGATGCCGTACAATTGATTTGATTAGAAACTTGCGATGCCAACATATTGATTCCTATAGAAACTTGCGATGCCAAGATAATAATTTGATTAGAAACTTGCGATGCTAACATAATGATTTGATTAGAAACTTATGATATCATCACTGCAATTTGATTAGAAATAAAAAGCAGACAGATTCATCAGGCACCCGCAAAATTGAATACGTTTAACTTTTAACATTTTGTCTGTATTCAACAGTTCGAGCACAAGATCCTCAGAGAAACATACTTATATTTTAAAAAGTTAAATGTACAGTAAGTTGAAATTTGGCTGCGATTGGAAGGCACAAAAGAAAAGTAGAAATTGGTGGCATATGTGACATATTTTCGATACGTACCACTCTGCAGTATTCGACTGGATCTGCCAGCGTCATGGCGGCCAAGAAGAAGACGAGGAAAAGCATAGGCTTCATTGCACTCATTCTGAAGTTCTGCTCTGAAAAGAATAAAGTTTTTCATGTATTGTTTTGAAGTTATATTCAGAAGTTTCAAAATAAGGTTTCAAATCATATCTTCCAGGTATGATTTGAAACTGTAATACAAACACAACTAGAATGTCGTCAAAACAATGTATATCTTGTCTAAAAGTTTGCATGGATGAATGCTTTATTCATAAGTTCTACACTGATCTCGCAAAAAAGGTCCTCAATATCTTCCTTATAAATTATAAAAGCCAATAGATTCATTTTCAACCTCAAAAGACATCTCTTTACTCAAATGATCTTAAAAATTTGTAACCATTTCCAAGTTTACACGAGCAGCGCAGATTAAAACTCAAATTGGTAGGGCTGAATATGGACGCATTTTTGTACTGAAAGAAAGATCACTTTTAAGAACAAACAGAGTCTGAGATGAAGGTCTGTCGCACGGAGCAGGAGGTAGTACGACCATAAGAATAAGGTTATTATTATATCTGGTCTCTGTCGCAGCATAGAAGGGACTAAAGGGACAGAAGCGATATGAACTGTGGAAAAAACAGATGTTACTGGTAAAATTGTTAAGCTATTGTGTTTTTCATGTGGTTCAATTTCAGCAGTTTCCATAGACTACTTTTCAAAGACGTTGTGTAGCAGAAGACCCTTGTCTGACTAAGCTTTATTTATGTTGTGAACAAAACGTCGCTCCAACTGCAATGCTGGATCTATTCTACTACAAGAGCACACACAAAAATAAAAATCTAAAAAATTTTAATTTAGAAATAAGATATCATTCAACAAAAATGAGAAGCCGCTCGTTTTCAACGAGCGTCTGTTCTGGTGTTCACCAAAACAGACCCCCAAGTTTACCAAATTAGCTCTGTGTTGTGCCGGACCTCACCTGGCTCGTGAGAATGACTGTGCACCTTCCAATGGAAAGAACTGAACTGAAGCTATGAAGTGAAGTGGGCAGCTCGAGACACATCGAGGCTCTGGCTATAAAATAAAATACGGTAAGCAGTTGTCATTGGCCGCAGCGAGGCACATGTGCTAGATATGTATTCGTGGAACAGGTGCTATCGGGCCGACCTACGCAGTTACCACTCTGCTGTGTATTAGTTCTGCTCTAAAAAATTGTCAAAGATTTTGGTTCTAGTTTCGAAATTATGCTAAAAATTCGAAATGGGGGTGCCAGTGGCATACTGGTGAACAAGGGGACGCAATAATGAGTGAAACAGCGTTTCCAAACTAGTCGTACGAATAGGAATAGATTATTCGTGAAATTTTTTAGCTCTTGTGATCTTAAATCTCCGAAAACCGTCCTTCATAAATACATTCGTGGAATGAAAGGACAATTTTTCGAAAGTTTTTTTAAACTCATCTACATTTCCAGCGTCGCTGAAATGAGTGACTGACATCGAAATGAACCTCCACATATGCCTGTGCACACAAAAATATGCACCCATATCCATTTTCTATTACTTTTTAACATTAGAAAAGCTGCTACCCTGAATTTTTTTTCAAATTATTGAAACCTCAATAACTAATAACCTTAAAAAAACTATCACTTCAAATATTTTCACTAAACATTCAACACACTTAAATTTCTTACAGCTAGCCCCATTAAGCAGCCCATTTGGGTAACCTGTGAGAGCTTTGCTAATTTCACTCGGAAACCTATCACAAAAATACACGAATTCGCAATGCGTGCAGGTCGCGTTCTAAATGAATTCAAAACTTTCATTTCAAACATTCTGGTACAATATCGGTTTTGGATAAAGCAAATGTTGCATTACACCGAGCAAAAGAAAACACACGTACGTTTAAAATACATTTGAAATTATTTTCATTTGCCAATTATTCGGCTAAAAATATCCATTGAATTTTATGAGCTCGAAATTATTTAATGAAAATTTATTTCGGGAATATTTATCCATGGAACTGAATTCAAGTTTCGTTTGAGGCCTTTCTTCTGATCTTTGTCACGGATGATGAGAACCGTAAAATTATAAGGTAATATGTCAACCATGAGGGTACTGAACAGTGATTTAGTTTTATAATTTAAATAAAGCCCTAATACCCAGCAGTTTCGAACTCAATTGTAATGATTACGAACAAATTCTGTTTTTGTCATCGATATTTTTATGCGTGAAATTAAAGGTATTCGATTCGATCAATGTCTGAAACTTTGTATTTTTCAGCATTTCATTGAATTTTACACGTGCGTTCTGAACATTTTATCCCAAAATTTTCATTCCTTGCAGGGAACTATAATTTATTATTTTCTAAAATTCCTCAAAAAGATCTCGTAGCGGGAAAACCTAATTTTTATAGAAACACGATGTTTTTCATAGCATTCTAAAAAACTCTCATAATATTTTCATTTATGATTTTCATGCTTTGAAATGATATTACATTAGGTACGTTATAAAGACTTAGTACGCGAAGTTCAGAGTAAATGCGACCAGGCCTATTCTCACCAGGAATATGGACGATCACTACACGGCGAAATTTGATTAATTCGGTACGCACATTGTAGAAAGTCTTCCAATTATTTATGAAAAAAGTCAGGCACAAATGGGATGATAATTTCAAGCATAGTCACGGCATAGACTCCGCTCGTTTCTTTTTGAATCCGTGAAGTAAACTTTTTCCTTACGAGTGTAAAGTTTGGGTATTAATTAAGTATAAGATTTGTTATCGCTTGAGACGTAGTGTTCATATTTTTGTTGCAGAGCTACAAAAGTTGTTGGCAGGTTCAGCCTTTTGTTCGTCGGTCAATTTCAAACGTCAGTCAAACGTTAAGAATATTTTTTCATCTGTAATTGTCTGTACTTAAAAAATTGCTACCCACAATGACTTATCATCTGGTTCTTAAAGGTTGTTTATCTCCTAACAAAATCATAGAACTCATTCGGTGGCACACCTACAAAAGTCAGAAAATACATCGCTAAATAATTTTTCTGTTCGGTCGACCCAAAATTTAAATCTATTTTTTGGTCATGATATGCACAGGATTTCATCCATAATTCATTGCTCATAACCTAAATGGGGCCATAAGTTCGGGATTCGAAATTTAAGGTATCCCTCTATGTACATACACGTAAACTCGTCTAGAGAACTTGCGAGAGGGCATTCGCATTCGTAATAGGTCAGAAAATGTCCTGACGTCGATGGCTAGAATTGTGGTGTGCAGGGCGCATTGTGGTGTGCTGGGCGCATTGTGGTGTGCTGGGCGCATT
>VOMN01062479.1:0-13947 GCA_014899125.1 Orchestia grillus
GTTTGCTCTATTAAACCATTTCCCATCGTTATTTGCGAGTGATCTTCTTCCGAAATCTTCTTCTGATAAGAATACTTAGGTGCCGATATACAGCGATAAGCACTTCTGCTTCTGCGCTCCTTGAATTATTACAGATTAATAGATTAGCTAATAGCAAACAGGTGACGATCAATTCAGGGTTGAAGCACAACATGGCTTAGAATTTAAAGTATCGGCGTTGAAATAAGCCTTACATTATTTCACCTCTATATAGCGGCTCTCACATGCATGATTATATCTGAACGCTAGCAAAACATTTGATAGAATTAGGCCACGGATATTGTTTGAAAAACTGTGCACAAGACGGGTGTTCCATTACGTTTTGATAGTCTCGATAACTACTGGTGTAGGAGTCAACAGAGTGTGATTAGGTGAGGAGATATTATGCTTCAGTTATTTTGTGTTACCAGCAGGCGTATCAGGTAGGGCGAACTGCTATCTCTTTTGTTGTTCAATGTGTGTGTAAACTCCAGCAATGATATCCTTTCGATGACAAACATTGGATGGCATGTCAATACGAGGAGTACGACTGTCAATTTGGTTAATTATACCGGGGATGTGGGGTTAATTGATTAACATTTTAATATGCTGCAAGGACTCATAAATACGTGTTAACAGGAAGCCTTAAGATTAAAAATAAGGTATGAAATAAAAAAATGTACTCCGTACGATGAGTCTGAAAGTGTTCCGCTTAATAGAGAATATCTCGCTAATGTAAATAATTTCCTCTACCTTGGCATGGCCATTGCAATCAAGGTTAGTGACAACGGGGCGATTAACAGGCAGGTCAGAAAATAGAATGTAATAGGGTATCAAATTTAACGTAAATTTAGATTTTTGGAATAAAAAGTGAAATTACTGGTGTTTAAATGTTATTTTTGTCTAAAATATGGAAATGCCTATCGGGCCAATTCCGCGCAAGCTGCAATTTCCCAGTTGGGAGTACTTTGCTACGACGTCTTAATGAATATGCACGGTATTCCTTGATTTGAAACTGAAACAAAAATGTTTGTATCTCACAATGTCCACTGCCTCACAGTACTGGTAGTGAAATGTGCTTATTGCCTACAGAAGAGGATTGCATCTTTCAATAACGTGCTCCGGAAATAATTAGAAACTCTGACCCGTACGGACATTCATCACTCTTTCTGAAATGGATTAGAGAACTACATGTAAATGAAATAGTAAACCTGGAAAGAAATAATAAGCTCCCGGGATAAAAAATTTGTCCCTGGTACTAGTACGAGTATAGGGTAGGACAACCATGAACATTATAATGGTAGCCGTCCTGCGCGGGATTAAGTCTACAATTGTTCGTATGTAATCATGGCCGATTTTAAACCACTCTTGTATCAAATGATCTCGTGGTGCAGCCACTGTACGTGGATAATTTTTTCGACGTCGAACTTTTCGTTCTAGGTGGTGCCACAAATTTCCTATTAGGTTCATGCCTGGAAACTTAGCTGGCCAATCTAAATGCCTACATATCTTGGATGAAATTCATACCAAGTAATGAGAGTTTTACCCAGGTGCATCCGGCAGATTTCATCGTGAAAAACATGCAAAACAACAGGCCTTTATGCATTAAATTATGGTGCAAATGCTAAAGCTTGGTTTCCGAGCCGCTCAATGTAGCCATGAGGGTTAAATTTGACGGATACCTCAGCTAACGGATCCACTCCTGTGTAGTTGGGACAACCCCAGAACATGACAGACCCTACAAAAGCAATAGCGACTAATTTTTTGTCTGGGAGGCTTATTTAGAACAGTCAGTTCTTCAAAATTACTTTGAATTTTTTTGCTCATGTATAATGTCATTCACACCTCAGAATTCTCAATGATAATTTTTACCTAGTACACTCTCTCTAAATTCTTTATAGTTTTAACGTTACTTCATCTATATTTCATTCGTTATTTCATTCGTTTTAACGTGAGTGTTCATATTTATTAGCTGAAGGTTTCTAAATGAAGTTATTATTATTTTTATAAATTACGAAAAATGCGAACATTAAAGCATGTATTCAGATTACTGGGTACTACATACAGTAGTGCGAGCAGTTGTGATATTTTGAGAGCAGATCGTTTGTCGCTGAGCGTGAGCATTAATTTAAATATCAAGGTCTGTCATGAAAATTTCATTTCAATGTTAGGTGTATCCCCTAGCGGTCTTTTCATTGTAATACGAATATAGGGTTGTTAAAGGGTCCCGTTATGTGTATGACGTAAAAAATGAGTCACGGTAATTAAAATTCAAATAAGAAGAAAAAATGGTAAAAAAAGGAATTCTGAATTCAGAACAAGACATACATTTAAAAAAAGAACCTTTATTAATTCCAACACGTTTTACCGTTGGGTTTTCAATACCTTACAACTATGTACTTGGTGTGGTGAGGGATGTGAGGAATGTGTGGCTTAAGCTTCTTTTCCCAAGGGAAGTACTACGTGGTCAAGTGAAATACTTGCCTGAGCCGAGGATCGAACCCTGGTCCTCTCAGCTGCGAGGCCATCACGCTCACCACTACAACGTGGTGCCCACGAACAACATACAAACAGTAGAATTATATTATCCGAATGCGTAATGATAAACCTGACCAATGAATTTTAACACTCTACATGAGACCTCAAAAAAGCTCAGTAATATCGACAGTATAGTTAGAGCCTCCGTAAAATTGAAGGCTCGCCTGCGTACAGCACGCCTCACAAGTCTGCCTGGGCGAGCGCGAGAGCAGCCCAGGCCGGCAGGCCGCTGACATTCTCAAGTTTTCCTCCATACAGGAAACGGCAGGGAACTTCTCGATCGGGTAAAGGTTGTTGTAGGGAAAGGTGACATAAAAAAATTGTTGAAATGATACACAAATAAAATGCCAACAAATTCCATTGAATTTGTATGCTTTTATTCTCTTCCTGCATAATGTGAAGAACTTTTATCTGCTAGAACTCAGAGAATATTTAAATTGTCTAAATCGTTTATGTCTGAATCCTAGAACTCACGATAGGGGAAATTGAACTTCTGAAATCATGAGCAGCTTAGAAAAAGAAGAAGTGCTGCTCTTCTTCAAGAAGACAAATGTTATCAAGTCTGAAATTGTGAAGTGATACTTTAACGAAATCATAACGTACACCTCAAAATGCACTGCTCGATGAAGGAACTGAAATAAAAATCGGCCAAAAAATATTGAAATCTTTATAGACGATTTTTAAAACTGGCGAGGGGAACTAAAATTGAATAAACTGATTCAAAGAAATCGCTCAACATTTAATGAAATACAGAAAAGCTCTTCGTATACGTTAAGATATTCATAGTAGAAATAATCGTGTAGTAAGGAATTGTATTCATTTTTTGAAATAGATATTTTGTTCCCCAAATGCACGTCAGCAAACCTATTGGAAGAAATGTATGTCTGTAGAATCAAAAGACTTACTTGGAGGTTTTTATTTAATTCACGAAAAAAATCGATGGCAGGTCGCCCCTGACTTCGGGCTGTCAAAAAGCATCGGTGGGACATTCGGGAAAAGCAAAACTTTTCTGACTTCCCTACAAAATATATACAGAAAAGAAAAAGTTGACGGCTAAAACCTTTGGAGGTAAAAAAGGGCCCAGTCGCTGCCTCGGAGCTGTCTAAATGCCGCTAACTTTTCTAGCGGGATTGTCGGGATCCAGGTCCTGACAACAACTAAGTGGCAACAGCTTTCGGTCAGTGCACAGCTTTGGTCTTTAATCGGAGGCCTAAACTCCTCACAAATTATATGTAGTAGCGGTTCGTCGTTTATGTCCACCTAACAAAACGATCACCATTGCTTAACGTGTCATTGTAATTTTTTTTAATAATAGAAGTATTGCCCAAGTAAAGGCTCTTGAATTTGTGGCTTGCAGGCGACCTCGAATCTGCTAGGTGCTGGGATACAGGCTGCCCTGGGATGCTTCAAGAATAAGCATCACTGACGGATGGATCGTTGTTAAATAGAACATTAATTGTCCGTAGAGATATTATCAATTGTATGTGTGAACGTCTAACCAAGACCAGAAGTGCGAGATGAATTGAGTATACATTCTTATTTAATATCATTGCAGGCGCTATTATAAAACAAGACAAGCTGTAAAATATCCAGTATCATTACGATTAACATTACCTATTCAATTTTCTTCATGTTTGTAGAATGTGCTTTGAATCTGCTGCTTATCTGAGCTAGAAAAATCTTTGAAACATATTAAGGCTTATTGAAATATCGAGACACCGTTCATTCGCCGCTTTACCCATTTGTTCTTTAAATCGTCATTGAGTTTTTCATCACCTTCTATAAGCCTGAGGGTCCTGAGGGTGTTCTTATAGGTTGCTGCCCTGCCTCCAAAATATCGACTGTATTGGGTTTGCACTCGACCGAGTTTGTCGGGGGATTGAGTATATCTCCTCACTCAAGGCGGAGGATCTGCTGTATATTGGAATCCGAGATTCAAAGTACGAAAATAACGACTCTATTGATAGCGCGCAGGACAAAGGTTTTGAAATTATTATTGGCACTCTACGAGCTTAGGTCTAAATATATGGCTATCAGGTTGGATCAGTTTATAGAAGATTGCACAGCGGTTGCCAACGAAGACAAGACAGTCTTGCACGACCTGCACTGGAAATTTTTCTCTTATTAGACTATTTTCAATTGAGAACAAGCACTGCAATGCCGCTGTACAGTTATGTACTCACGGCAGCAGCGTAAGAACTGAACTAAAGGGTATTACAAACATGCGTTAATATGCTATGACTGATGACGAGGTATCTATTGAAAATCGTACAGTTCAATATCGCTGACACTCAGTCGCATCATATACGTTAATGTGTTGATGTTGTTAGATGCGAACATGGAAAACCAATTATACGATACTCACACCTAAAAAGACCTCACTGAATGATTGAACTACTGTTACACCTTTTTGCTGCACCCTGTATATCTTTTAATCAGAAAAAAACATTACGAGTAGATCTTCCTGTATGGCGTCAAGTAGACATTCAGTCGTGCTTATGCGAGCGTTCTAGGGCATGATTATGACAGACTTTGACCCATAATTTTACTCTAGTCTGAGTGGAATTACATTCATCCTTGTTCTATCCAGCTAAACCGAACTAACTGATCCTTTGACAGCACATGGAGAAATGTGTCTCGAAGTCTAAGGAACTTTAACAGCACATAGAGTATTGTGTCTCAAAGTTTGAAGCACGTTGACAGCACATAGAGTATTGTGTCTCGAAGTTTGGCACACATTGACAGCAGATAGAAAGTTGGGTCTTGAGGCATGAAGTCGGTTAACGATGTGTCGAAATTGTGTCTAGAACTTTAGAGTCAAGATATCTAACATCCTGGTTCGAGAAATATACACTATCCTAATTGGTAACTTAGGGCTATTAAGAATATTGTAGTACGAGTTGGATCCCATTTATTTCAGATTGAGAAATTGCTCCATAGAATATTCTAGCAACAGAAACACAGAACAGGGTGATCGTTGTCACACATACAAAATTGGCTTCAATATATAGCTGCCATATTTTTGAAGTTCAATTCAATGCTCAGCTACAAGTGCAGAAAGTAAGTTCACATAGACCGCCCAGCGAAATTAAAGAGAAATGAAATCCAAACAGCATGAGAAGAGACGTAACGGGTGACTACGCCTCCAGAGGTGACATGCGACATACGTACGCGTAACTTGGAGCGCTGTTCATTTAGTGATTTCCGAGCAGACGCTGGAAGCTCAAAATAGGACGTTCAAAAAAGGTGTTCTTTAGGTTTTCAGCATGCATGACAGCTCGGAAAAATCAAGTTGTTGTGTGCTCGAAATCAATAAATCATTGTTAAATTTCAACTCCAAGTGAGGAAACACCAAGACATTCCTTGGGCTCATTGTCAATCATCTCAACAAAGTTTTACTCATTTGAATAATTTATTAAAATTTTTCTTCATTGAATTATTTAAACAGCGAGAGCTAAGCATTTGTAGATCTATTTCTGTATGCTGGAAACAAAGCACATAGAATGCATTCCTGGATTCTGTGCACGTACTCGTACTGAAAAGAGTAAGGTAGTCCCTTTTCATGTCTGAACATTTGAGGAACAATCGCTGATAGATATTTTCTGCTATCATCATCTGCATTGAGCCTGACGATGAATGCATTTCTATGTTCTTCAAGGGGAGGAAACATGCGTACATGGGCATTTTTGTATTCTAGCCCTGAATAGAACCAGAAATGAGGGATGCCTTTCATGTCCTATACACCCAGGAAACATGCGCTCAAGGAGACTGCCTTTCATATTCATGGAGCCAGGCTTTCTGTAATGTCAGGAGCCTCGATATTTGCAGCTTCTCAAGTGCCTTTGTCAGAAGTTGGCTGAGAAGTACGACAATATCAGTTCAATGGAGGCCCAATTGAATTATAATGAGTTTCCTGAGCGTCATACATCGTCGTCAGTGAGCTGAACTCAAGCGCAAGTGACGTCCTTCTTGTCCAAACTTTGATTCTGTTTTTAATTACGTCAGCGACCTGAGGGGCTGTGATCCTGTGACAGCCCATCTAACGTAACTGCAGCTTGCAGGCATAGAAGAGGCTTATGGTAGATTATAGGCCTGTACAAGACAGCCTCTGTAAGGCCAACTAGAGTTCTTTGAAAGAGAAGACCCATCCTTAACTTAACGCTAACAAAATTAATTGATGACGCTGGTAAGTATTAGTTATTCCTATACATATCTTCGAAACAGAATGCATGTTCACACGATGTACGAGGGTGCAGAACTTTGTGAACGGAGGGAGCTTCCATCTTGCTTACATGTGAAATTTCCACTGTACGACTCTGGTGTTAAAATTAGGTACAATTTCGTATGATGGCACGCCCAACGTTCGGTAATAGATGTTCGTAGAGCGCTAAACAAATACACTTGAAAGGACTCACCATGCATTCTAATCAACCACACTTAACAATCCGTGCTTTTCACATCACCTCTAGTTCCCTTCAATCGACGATGAAAATATCATGAACCAGTAATTGCAGTGTAGATAAATAAAGAACTTTCATTTTCATTGTTTTTGCAGTGTATATAAACACAATTAGTTTTCCATGCAACGCTCTTCTCGGATTGCATTTTACTACAATATAATTGCAGAAATGAGGGGCATTGACTCAGTTAATTAACGAATTCTGGTGAATATGTGCATTCACATACGTCAGCAGGCTATTTAATTATTGATGGTGTGAATGTTCTTTAATAGTTTATTGATCGTAGCGGCAGAATAGGTAGATATGCACTTGTTGCGTAAGAATAATCGATTTCTGTCAGTGCTGAGTTCAGTTCTATCGTACCAGATTTATGATGCAGGCGGGTGCAGTAGGTAGCGGGACACTAAAAGTTCTCATAACGTCTCGTCTTGATTTGAGTTCGCTGAGCAAGCGATTTGGTTGCACTAAATAGTACCCAGTAGTGAGCAGGTCTTGCACTCTTGCGAAAAGACCAGACTTTATAACTCTGGAATGGTAACCTCGGACTGCTCGTACCCCGTAGTTTTACTATTAAGTTTTTCCTACGGCTTTAAGACTAAGAGTCTCTCCTTCATGTAACCTTTAGATTCAGGGTTCCCATTCCAGGGCCAGATGAAAAATCTAAGAACTCTTTTATTCCTTCAAAAAGGTCTCTATTCTTTGAATAGTTACTCAATGGCCTGTAAGAAAACGTTTGTAGCCGAAAATTTGTACCTTTGATTATAAAATAACTTTTTCGAAAGATCGCATGATGCGAATGTATATATAAAGAATATTATTCTCTTTCTTCTATTTGGCATTAGAATAATGTCTTTGATAATGATGATATCGCTTGATTTATAATTTTTCCAGGTAATTAAATAGCTTGAATGAATTTTAAAAAATATCTTCTAACGTACGGGAGGCACTCAGAGCAATTGGTTAAAGTGGAAGATTTTGTCCATAGTGATTGTCAGAAAATATGTTCTTTGAGTTATACTTTCGGTATTATGCTTGATGTTTTGTTGCTTTTAAACCAATATTCCTTCCCATGACAGCCCAGGTCGGACGAAAGAGGTACGCTGAACACAACGTTTATGTATACATAGGAGCATCGCAGGGCTGCTGTGAGGCATGGCTGGCAGGAGTTTCGCTCTAAGCTCTCAAGAAACTTATCGCATTATTTGACAGCGTTATTGAACATGAAAAATGAGTGTCTATGAAAAATTGGTTCCAGTGACAGAAATTCACGCTTGAAATTAGCCCCCAAAAACTGCTCACACGACGGCATTAACTCATTCAACTGAAAGATACCGTATTTATTATCTCTGTGCTAGTTGCGCTAGGCTCACTATCCTATTAGCGCTCAGTAGTTTTGTATGCAAATAATATACCATATTTACACAGCACAAAAATTGGTTGGACATTTAAGGAACATTCGCAGAGGGGACAATACCGCTTCGGGGCTAACCGATCTTAGAAGAAAATGAATTGAAGCCTCACATCTAAATGCTGTTGAGGCGAATATGTTGGCCAATAGTCCCAGGTGTCTCAGTATCTAATGGTAAACATGTACCGAGAATTAGGGAAAAAGAGGGACAAAATTTCACACCAACCAGAAAGCGGCAAACTAAACACTTTTGCCTCTATGAAACTTTGCGATGAAATCTTTTTTTGAGATATTGGCTGTTTGAGGTTCGAACGGAGGAAATTTGAAAACAAAATTGCCCAGAAATAATTTATCTATATATCTATTTTAGAGACATTGTTTAAAGCTTCTACTACTCACATCAATGCATTTGTGATATTTTCAACGCAAGGACTGCCGGATACAGTGGAAAAAGCCTGGCATTTCATAAATATCGCCAGAAGGCACTGCCATTCTTGCCACATATCTTCCGGATTCCACAGGCGTTGAACATTTTTGTTCTCATTCATGCGACTTTTTGTTCATTCATTTTAATTAAAATTTTTTTCTTACTTACCTTCGTTTACTTATTTTTTTCATCACAATGCTGAACGGCCTCTAGAGCACTTTCATATGTCCCCAAAAATCAATGCGCGTCGATTTGGGTTGTGGAAATCTTAAACAATTTCTATAAAATAAATGAAGAATTAAATTATTTGTGAACGGTTTTATTTCGAATTTCCTCCTTTAAAATATTTAACATCTAGTATCTCAAAAGCCAATGTTTTCTTGCAAAGTTTCATGGAAGCAAAAGGGTTTAGTTTGCCTCTTTCTGTTAGGCGTGAAATTTTCTACCACTTTCTATCTAACACTCCGTACACCTACATCTTTTCTCACGTGAAATTTCCAAATTATTCATTTATTAAAGTAATCAACTCTGAAATAACTTGTGCATTTCCTAACAATAGCCAATATTGATTAAATATCCATGCATTTATCCTGTGCAGTGTGTCTCTTTAACACCGATTTATCCCTTAAGTCAGCTCCTAAAAACTGGAAAGAGGACCCAGGCACTCCAGAAGCCTCGGGCCGTTATAGGATCAGGGAACTTATAGAGCCAGGATCACAGGAAAGCTTCGAGATTCCCTTTAGAAGTCCTGCTCATCCCGGCTGACGAAGTTCGTTCTCATTTATTCTCGTCTGGATGCATTTAGAGCGACCCTTAAAACAAATGGACGATGAAATTCACGGAATGAATGGTGCTAGAGGCCGTGTTTGTATTGGGCTGGCTGCTCAGGTCCCGAGTTCATGCATCATGCGTGAGTGAGGGCAGAATTTTCTGTCGACGCTCCACGATGACCAAATATCAAACATATCAAATTGAACTCAGAAACGACGATTTCATCATCCCTTCATCATGTAGCTAAGTAACAATTTAGAATGAGTGGCAAATACAGTTCAAATATAAAACAAAATTAACAAAAAAATCGATAAAATTAGAATTCTTATAAAAACATTGCTGCCGAAGCATAAAATGGAGACAAGAAAAAACTGAATACGATCAGGAATCAAGGCGAGAAATAAGTTATTAAGATAACATTTGTAAAGCAGCTAGTGCAACACAGCTTCTGCGACGCTACAGCCTTACGAATAAATTCCATTTTTGAGATACCATTCTAATATTCCAGTGCTACCGTTTGCAAGTCTTCTTTACAGTTTCCTAACTATATCACTAAAAGAATATAATGTACAATAAGTCATTTGTAGATTCCTAATCTCGATTTCAGTACAAGCTGAAATGTAATTTCAAGGCTACTGGTTTGAATTTCACATCTGAACATGTTGAGCGCAAGAAAGATCAACAACTTATCGTCCTTAGCACCCGACAAAAAAATCTGAAGCACACGTAGTCAGCTGATATCAGCTGGTACATTCTAAGTCACCCCTGTAACAAGTAGAATTGATAATATTACATGACAGGATTATAGGGCAGTCCGTCTTCAAGTCAGTAGTCTTTTTAGCTATAAATGCAGGAATTGGAAATCGTAAAAATTATTTGAGACAAAGACCGAGCGAATGTATTTGTAAAATTGAAGCTTGAAAATGTGTCGGTTCAAGAGGACCTCAAAGTTCAAAAATGTAGCTGATTGAAAAACAATTCTCGCCAGGGCACTCTGCGTGAATAGGAAATTAGCAAAACTTATTTAACCGAACGAGTCATAGGAATGACCCTCAGGTGAACGCATGGGAATGAAGCTCAAACCTAGAATTGGAATTTTGGAATCGTCTGAGGTACTATGCGGCAACGCTGTCTTTTCCGGAGCTGGAAGCCGCCGTTCTTTTCGGTGCGGCTAAAAATCGAAGGCGCATCTCATTCTAAAGGAGGAGAGAGCACGACTTTAATTATCGGAAAAAACGACACTTTTGATGCTTTCTGATGCACTGAAGCGCGAAGCTCTACCTTCTTGTGGACACATGCAGAAATGGCCAACGCCGAGACACGGGCGGTCACAGATGGCTTTGCCCGCGGCGCTGGCGGTCACAGATGGCTCCCGTCGGGCACTTCATGGCCTCTACACATGGCCTGTTAGGTACTGGAGTCGCAAATGAAGTAATTTCTGGTTCAAGAAGCTGCCTTATCGAGAGTGAAATTTCGTTTTGATCTTTTTCTTTCCATACTGAACGGATTATCGGTATGTTTAGCCCTGTTCCATTCACTAATGCATAAAACTTCGTCCTAGTGACTAACCATCGTAGATGACCACTGGTAACATGGATTTCTATAACACTAGAATTCTAACAGCTTTTTTCAATTTCGACTGCAGTAAAAATGAAATTTCTGGGCGGGAGACACCAGAGATAACTAATTCAGAGTATCAAGGATGATAAACGGGCTTGCTAAGGATTTGCTCTCACTGTTGACTCGAAGATCTCATGTCCATCACCAAGTCGCTCGTGTACAAGTTTCTGTGTTCTTTCTAACTCAATATAAATATTGTGATATAATCCTGTACGTTTTCTGGAATGATCTATCTTTGAGGGAATTGAAGTGATGGAAAAATACTTTTTATAAACCTGTTAATCTTCGCACGTATACCGAAAGCAAAAAACCTCTGAGACTTAAATTACTTGGAATGAATTTCATCTAAAGTGATGATAACAACACTTTTGTTTTATTGATCGACATATTCTAAAAAAATATTCATAGGAATAAATTATATGTTACAAGTTTTTTGGTGCGATTAGAACAAATGAAGGTTCTAGAGTCTCCATTCAGGTACTTCAGGAGTCACTTTATCAATGATCTCCAATTTTTCACGACTCAGATCAAGGATCCCTTGATAGACTTGTCGGGCCAGGCGCAGAGCTTCATCAATTTGTCTTCACAGAGAGGCGCACTCGGGCCTCTGGTCCGACGAATTATTTGGGTCGGCAGCGTCTCTCGTGCGGCTTCGTGGGGCGTTCTAGCAAGTAAAATTGAGTGTCGTTATGCCACAAATTACTGATTTTATTGCTTGTGGGCGAGTGTCATTTAACCGCACATCTAAGAGTGTAAATTTTAAATTTTAATGCACTTAGGTGAGTGTCACAACCACTCTTATAGGAGTGCAAATTTCAAATTCGAATGAGTGAAGGTGTGAGCGTCGTTAAGTAAAGCGAGAACCTACAGAAGTGTAAATTTTCGATCACCGTGAGTTCAAGTGAGAAGCATTAATGAAAGCGAACACCTAAGCGCGTAAAATTGGAATTTTCTTAGTTAATTCAAAATACATAATGTTCCATTTTTTTCACTCGACTGGGTGCTGGAAAGTAAAGGTTAATACTCAAATTCAACGACGAACGACCTAGGAGTTTGAACGACACGCAAAATTGGTTGAGTGGGCTTAGAAGAGACTTCAAAAGTGGGCCACCGTTCATCCGGTGCAAGGTTTTAGATTTCACCGAAAAAAATTCACTTCTGCATTGTAAAAAATACCGTAAATTGAATTGGATTTAAATTGAGATCAACGAGCGCCAACGCTGAAAGCTTGATTTGGCGTCATGGGAGCTCGTGCGTTTTGCACACCGTGATCGCCAGCGAACATGTTACAATCCTAGCTTTAAGTTCGACCTTAGTTTTGTGAAGGTCAAACTTAGCATTGTACATTGTACACATGTGAGGGTAAACTTTTTGCAGTGTGTGCGAAATAAGGAACTAAGTGAACACTCATTTTCACTGAAATATTCATTAAAAAAGATTGTTAACAACAGTTTATTGGTTAAGAAATTGTTTCTAATTTTTTCGCTTATCAAGTAAAATCCGTGTTGATCTTTTGTGTTTTGTAAATGAACTGAATAGTTTCAATGTTCTAGTTTTCATTACCTGAGCTCAAAATGCTTTCATCTCATCTCTATAGGAATTTCCAGATTTGATCTGAGAATTCTCATCGTCTCAGTTGCGCTGCGCGTAGTGAATTTCCGAAGCCATCAATGTCCGTAAACAATACGAGCATTCATTCCTAATTGGAGAATAAATTTGCTGGAGGAACGCAGGCAAATGTTGCAATCTGCTCCTCAGAGATTTAGAGGAAACAAACGTCCTGTACAGAAACCTTTAAAAATCCTGGCGCATGTTGAGGCTATAGCTCCCTCTTTTTAAATTACGATGAACAATTAGACCTCAGAGTACGGTTAAGATGCGCATAAGCAAGTTCAGGTTAGTAGATAATGAGTAGGTAGGGTTAGGTATGGGAAGGTATGGGTAGGTATGAGTAGGAATGTGGCGATATGGGTAGGTATTGATAGGTAAAGGTAGGTATGAAAAGGCATGGGTAAGTATCTATGGGTACCCTCAGACCAATCTTCATTTATTTGGGTGCATCAACCGCTACTCATCAGTTCAGTGCTGCATAGGAAGGTGGCGTGAGAGGGTGTGAGTTGCGATATGATCCCGTACGGAATAAGTGCGTCGACTGTACTCTCCACAATGAACTGCGACGTCATATTAACCGTAATTCGGCTGTAATAATATCAAAAACAGTTAATAGATTGGTGACTTGGGTCAGAGGTATATTGATATTTAACAAAAGCTATGTTGACGTGCACAACCTACGACAGACTATGTTTAGTTAGATAGGACTTCGCATATACAGAGAAACTTTAAAAATATATAGTCGTTTTTTATGAAAGATTTTTGTGGACTATCAGTCATTCCGCAGACTAAGATACTGTGAATTAATTGAGTTGTCGCACGAAATCCTTAGCCTTGTGCTAAGAGCGTCAGCTTTGGTTACCTTGGATACCTTGGAGATGTTTGAACCTTCACGCCCGAGCCACACTGGGGTGCCGCCAATTTGTGTGCATCGTGTGCCTTCTTATATCCGCTAGCTGTTGAATGAGGCCGTTTTCCTCTGCCGTTTGATAATAGTGAGGCCAGGGAGGCCTATTAGGGATAGTTTTTAGAAAGTTATCCAGCTTCATCCTTAAGACGTCCAGGGAACCATCGAATTCTCTCAGATCTTTTGG